>JBBMJY010000003.1:18783703-18798054 GCA_037833715.1 Toxotes lorentzi
CCCCCCCCCCCCCCCCCCCCCCCCCCCCCCCCCCCCCCCCCCCCCCCCCCCCCCCCCCCCCCCCCCCCCCACACACATACACATCATTTTGGCAGCTGAGACCTTGCACATTAAGGTCAAGGATTTATGAAGACAGAGACAGAAAAACTGACGAGAGTCTCTGTCTGCTACACAACCTGCATATTATCAATGAAATACAGCAGACTGCATGTTTCTTCTCACTGTTTTGGACAAATTCCAGTTGAATTCAGACATATCATCGCCAGTGTTCTGGGTTATTAAAGCTTTTAAAGACCAAATATAAATACATTTATCAGATTTTTGGAAAGCGTGAGCAGAAAGATCTCAGTCAACAGGCATCACAAGTAGAAGTTGCCACACACCGAAAAAAAAAAATCTCTCTTCTGAGTCTGCAGCTAAAATTTTTCACCAATTCAGACAAAAAGAAAAATAAAATCTGACAGATTAAATTCAAATTTAATGACTTCTAATTCTGGCCTTAATAAAATTAACGTTATTACATTTCAAGGCCCTGCAGACACGCCGCTATTGAAGACACATCCGTAATACAGAATACAGTGCATCTGCAAAAGCAGTATAAAACACCACATCCTCAATATGTTGAGGCTCATCTTTCATCACACCGGCTGCATGCTGTCTGACTCCCGGTTCATTCCTGTCTCCTTTAGGTGAACATAAAATGCCACAAAAAATAAAATAATATAAACCTGATGTTGCATGTGTTTTTCCCCCGTTCCCTTTTTCCTCTGATAACCAGTAACATCATGCATCGTTTAAACCTCACAGCCACATTTTGACACCACAGAGAGTGAGGCTGCATTATCCTCCAACCTAAAACCACACATTCAAAACATACATAAACAGGAAGTAAACAGTAAACGGGAACCTTCATTTTATACCAGAGCATAATAACACACACAGACTTGCAGAAAATGAACCAGAACTACATTTAAAAAACACACATTTTGCCAGTAGTAAACATATTCCTACACCTTTATGGAAGATTAAACAGGAAAACGTCTCATTATCAGCAACACATCGGCTCCCCATCAGCAGCCGCTCTGACATTTAGATATCAAACATGTGACGGCTGTGACATCACTAATGACCTGCTAATTACCCTTTCCCTTACATTAGTAATGAAGAGCAGAAATACACAAGAAGTCATGAAGGATGGATGTAAAGTCCTGCCATGATTGAATTCTGAAACACACTGTAATCTGCATTAGTAAGGCACACAAAGAATATACAGCAAGCAGGAAAAAATTAATATTCAACACAAATCAGGAAAATGTCTCAGCTCTTTAGATGGCAACTGCTCCAATACATTCTTGCCATTATAAATAAATGGTGGGTTCATTGTTTAACAAGGTTTAATAATAATGTCAATAAATAAGACAATGTTACGGTGACTAAAATTACATTTTGCATTTCTGAGTGTTGTTTTGAAAAACCCCCAAAGATATCAGCTGGAGAATTGACTTCAATGACAAACGTACTATCAGAACTGGAAATTCTAAATTTTGTGTTGTATAAATATCATGTTACCTAATACAGTGTAAATATAAATGCAGAAACGTAGAGGCAGACATGAGACAACTTTCACAACAAACACATTTGAAAGCATCACACAGCTCTGTTAGGAAGACGACCACAACCTAAAGGTGATCAGTGAACACACCACTACAGGTGCATGTCATATTTTTGTTTACCTGATTCTTGTTCAATAATATAAAAAAAACATAGTTTGTTGTGTGATGACAGTTTGTGTGTGTGTGTGTATCAACTGGAGTTTGTGTATCAGCAGCATCAGTGTCAGATAATCTGATGCTGGATTAAGTTTAAGCCTGAATGGTGTGTCAGGCTTTAATCGGCCGGACAACACACACACACACACACACACACACACACACACACACACACACACACACACACACACACACACTCACACACACCCAAACACACAGGCAGTCAAGCCTGCTATCATTTGAATTCCTCCCCCGTGGTGGCTCCTTAAGACATCTCAATCTCCATCATGCTGTCAGAAGAAATAAACACAGTACAGCGAGAATTGAGAAGAAAAAAAAAGGCTTTTTCTTTCACTCACATATATCGTCATACAAGTTAAGTGCACTCTCTGCTCACGCACACACGTGGCGAACAAACAAACACGAGCCAAAGATGCTCTCATCCGTTGCATGGTGAAAAAATACATTTATTGGAATCTGTGTCAATGTAGAAAAAAGTGAAAACTGGCTTTAGGTTTTGTCACAGTACCACAGGTGAATATTCCAGCAGCCGTCTGGTGAGCCGAAACTAAGTCAGCAAGCTTGTTTAGGGCAGTACATCTGCAACTGATGACAACAGAAAAGGTGGCCTACTGTGGCCTATGATACCAAACACATCGTCCCACACAGACACTGAAAAGCTCAGGCTGCTCCTAAGACACACCACCAGCAAATACACATGTTGTACAGCAATTAACCTAGACCAATGTTCTTTCAGTTTAATGCGGGTTTTTGTGGGAGAAGTTGATTTCAAATGTTTTGTTGTGATACTGTTACAAATCCCCTTTCCAATAACTATAAAGCCAGGGCCACTAACTGCCAGCATCCAAGGTGGCTCAAAGGAGCCCATATTGTATGATCAATTGTGGGCTACTGTTTTATGACTCATAAGTTGGGACTATAATGTCCCATTCTGTCCCAGACCCTGGAAATAACTCCACTGGCCCTGTGCAAAGCGATGTGGCTCATGCATCATTTCTGATGTCTACCAGGGCCTCCTTTCACTGTTCAAAAGCCTGCCATCCAAACGAAGGGAGTATCACACTGATATTCCTCTTTTCTCTGTTGAAGTCACTTTTTAAATTCAAATATTTCTGTCTGAACAAACATTTCTATAATAGACTTACTGTAAGTGACAAATTCTATTCTGGCAGGCCAAACGTTGTTATGTGTAGTGCATTTCTATTTCTGATATGACAGGATAAGTCTCACAACACATGGCGAGTCTGCATACTTTATGAAGTCAACTAAGATTACAACAGAAAAAGGCATCTGAAAACAAAAGACATTTCTAAACTCAGATACTGAGTAGTAACATTGAAAGGTCAGTTTTTTTTCCCATACAACTTTCTTTACATATAGACTTTTATTCTTAAATATCTTAAATCTCATATAAAATAATTAATCAGAAACCAATTCTATATACACAGACGAGAGTGCACAAGATGGATAAAGAGATGGTGTGCATGCTGAGATGGGTTAGCTAGAGCAGGGTTAGCTGTGAGATTATATGCTCTGCTTGGGTGTACATCTTTTAAACGTTTGGCTTTTCTGACGACATGTATGACAGGTTTTGTCTGGAGCATCATACGAAATATCACCATTCAGAAAACAAACAAGTGCTTCTAAACCAATGCAGAGCCTCGTTTGGCTTCTCTTTCGAGTGACCTTCATGGTTACAAAAATAAATAAATAAAAATAAAAAGATCCATTCTGCAACCTTGGCCTCTCTTGACACAAGTTATCTACCAAAGCAGAACTGGGAGAATTACGACTTGCTGGACTGGATTCTAGGATAAACCTAAGCTTAAAGTCTCGTTAAATGGAGATTACTGGTGGGAAATAGTACAGTATTTGTTGGAAGCTAGGCTTAATCGAAGCGTGTGACAAAAATGATACATGGCAAGCTGCAGCAGTTTTATCGGGTCAAGGCAAATAATATGTACGTGGACAAGCATTCATTTACACTGTTAAAATATAGCACATTGCTACCTACAACAAGGCATGCATGCTTTGGGGTTTTTATGAGACAATATAAAAAAAAATAAATAAAACTATAAAGGGACTGCATTTGCACAGATTTCTGCCATGTGTCATTTTGTGGCTTTAGCCAATGGTGGGTGAGGCTGAAATGTGTTATTAGTTTTTATTAAGAGGGAAAATAGAAGGACATCGGTCACAGGCAGGTTTCCCGCAGTGACATTTAAGCTGCTTGCTGTTTCTTCCATAATCACATTCACTCTCTCTTTATCCTAAAACGTTTGAGTGTTTGCTTTTTATAAAGAATCATATGCTTATAATGTCACGTGTAGCATGTGCCAGCTGAGCTGAAGAGAATAAACACCTGCACGCTAGTTTGGCAATGAACTCGGCACAGTGTTAATAAAAAAAAAACTCACTGGATCCAATGACTCAGTGACAGCAAGAACTCTCTATTCACAATGGCCACGCTGTTGCTGTTTACACTGTCGTTATTTACTTCTCTCCAGAAAAAACAAAACAAAACAGAAACACAACAGTGAAGACATCATTCAGACAGCACGATCAATACCAACCTGGAAGAGGATGCTTGATTTCACTTTTTCTGTTGCTCTGAATTTTCACAACTTAACTGGCATCCACACATCTCTGGCAAGCGACAGTATCTTTTGTATATTATTTAGAAAATCTCGAGTAGATATTCACAGTTGCTTGACTGAATGGCAAAAATACCCATGAAGTCTAAAATTGCTGGTTTAGTCGTCTAAAACATGAATGCCAAGAGTTCTTTAAAGTACTGGAGGTTCACTGTCATCATGGACTATTTGATGGATTCAGATTCGAAGTGTAAAAAAATCTTGCAGCGTGTTGCCTTTGAGCACTGACACACATATTCATACATACAACCATTCATTTTCTTGTATATATAGAGAGAGATCTGTAGTAATTATGGAACAATGGAAATACCTTCAGTTACATCTGATGGTTTGATGTGACACATATTTCACAAATTCTTCTTGATGGGAGAGATTCTGTTCTGTGAATGGATGCTCTACAGGGAGCACTGACATGATATCAGATTTATGTACAGTACAACAGCACACATAAAAACATGAGGACATCAAAATAAAAATATCCCACGCTGATTGTGATGTTTAAAATGTTATTCAATTCATTTTTTTAATTCTAGAAAGGGAGATGAGGGGTTTATTTCTGGCGGGACGAGGCAGGGGTGTGCTGCCTATCTCCCCTGTTTTTTTTTTTTCCTTCCCACACTACACAGTAGTTTCATTCTTCCAGGGTCCAGTGCGTATATTCCCTGTGCTGTCCGAGGTGTACAGGAGTCCTTCGTGCAGGCCCCCTTTTAGAATCCCATTCTGATTGGGTGGGTTCTGGGGGTAGGATTGTCTGCGCGGGGCGTGCATCTCGAGATGGTGATGTGTTGCTATCGGGTCCTCCTCAGCCACTTTGCCGCAGCCACACAGGAAAACGCCCGTGTCGCCTGCCTCTGCCGGGCACAGAGAAGGGAGAAGGTCTGCTTTGGCGCAGCAGATATGCCTGTGGCAAGGATTATGGCATGCCAGGGCCTCGTGTGTGGTGGCTGCAGCAGCGTGGCATGTGTGATGCCCATCATGGTGGCCTTCGTGGGCCAGATGTGGACAGATGTGGGTGTGACGCTCATGTGTGCTGTGAGGGCTGTCAGTGTGTGAGCTGTGCACGCTGCCTCCATCCACGCTGGAGGGGATGTGATAGGCGTACTCCCTCTCACTACCCGCTCCACAAGCGCCGGACCCGGACCGGCGGCTAAAATGACGGCCTTTAGTCCTGGTGCTGCTCTTTAGGCAGGGGTGCAACTGGATCCCCGGCCTGTAACCCTCGGGGTCAGCGTGTAGCAGAACGTGAGTTGCCGCAGGCTCCTCTTCCATCAGCTGCTGGCTATGCAGGGCGGCGCAGCACGGTGTCACCGGTGCCAGGCAAGTCACGTGATTTTGCGAGGATGGAAGGGCGGCATGTTTACAGTGACCTAAACTGCCATGACCGCAGCTCATCAGAGCTTTACCCTGACACGGTGAGTCATGGTGGCAGTGGCTGTGACCATGGCCATGCCCGGGGGTATCTCCATTCACGTTGACCTTAGGCCGCGCTTGAGCAGGCCCATGGGCACCAGAGCAGGCTTTGGCACGTCGTCCGGGACAACAAGAACACCAACAATGCCATACATCATCACGCTTGGCACAGTGATGGATGAGGATGAAGAGGCCAAGGGTGACGGAGAAGGCACCGTAGAGGCAGCTGAAGATCATATCCAGGAAATGGCCCTGCGACACGGCCAGTGCGCCGAACGTCCAGGTGGCCAGGAACAGGAAAAGGGTGAAGGCCGCTGTTCTTAACTGAGCTTTGAAGGAGTGCTCATTGGCCAACAGAGCGGGGTTGATGGGAACGCCTGGGCAGCCAGCGGGGCAGGAGCTCCCGCTGGGTGGAGCCGTCAGGGCTCCAGGCTCGGCTCCCTGGTGACAGTGGGTCGGCACATCGACGGCGGCCAGCCTCTGCTGCTCCTCCGTCAGCTGCTTGAGCTCATACTTCTTTTCTGGTTGTCGTCGCAGCTGGATAAAGGTACAGAGGAAGTAGATGCATGTCACCAGGACGATGAAGGCCACAGGGCCAAAGAAGGCTCCCAAGCTGGGCTCCCATGCCATCCAGCAGCTGCAACACACATGAATACCAGTGTACTTCAATGCTTTGATTTATATTCACATTTTTCAAAAATCATCTGAATGTTACAACCTCTACTTGTTTTAACAAGTATCCAGTGGCACCTGTAGCTTCATAATTTGCACCCACAGTGCAAACAGCCTTTATATAACCACACAACATTTAAGTTGTTTTTTGCTCAACAGAGAAAAACTAATTCAAACACACAACCACCAAAGGGAAATAAAAGCGTAAATGGTGTGTGTGTGTGTTTGTGTCTGCACATATTGTTTATGTATACACACATGCGCCTTTTCTTTTAAAAATCAAATGAGGGTTTATTTTTGGAAGCAATTAATAACACTTAATGAGGAAAGTACTTTGTTGAGGTGTATAAAATGGTGCAAAACATCAATAGAGGGTGTAATTTAACCTTGAGAGCACAAGCAAATCGAGGACTTACTACGGTGCTTGCTCCCCGCTGCCATAGTTGTCTATATTGACAGCTGCCGTGACCCCGCAGATGATGAGGGGCACTCCACCACTGACTAAATAAAATCTGTGAGGTGACAGAGGGACAAACAGAGGCAGAGAGAATAATAAAGCATAAGAATGTTTGGTGTGGACGGGCATTTACAAATCCTGTATCTCACATCTGGATTACAACAGCACACAGAAATAGTATTAGACATACGAGAGAGAGATAATAACCAAAAGATCCGAACAGACAAAGTGACAGATAAGATTATAGACTTGTGCAGTGAGTGAAGTTCTGACCCCCAAATAACTCTGCTTCTTCTCAATGTAAGTAACAAACCGTGACACTGAGGATCAGATGAGAGGACATAGTTATCAGATCCATCCCCCAAAAAATCTGAACGGTGATTTGTGAACGTTTGAGCTTTTCAGTGTGCTTGTGATCACAGTCTATGGGTGCGATCACACCAACAGTTTGTTTTCTTTGCAACAAACCAATGTGTAAATTTTGTTATGGAAACAAATCTGTTTCCTGTCGATGTAAGCCCTTGTCAGCACTCACTGCTGCAATTTACGGCATCTGCTGTTCATAAAAGCACAGGAGACCTGAAAAGAAACCTGGACTTGAGCAGAGGTGGATAGTTTTTACCTGCACTGGTGAAGCCTTGAATTTTGTATCCTCAGGTTAGTTAGAATCATTTTTCTCATGCCATGCAGACGGCAGGTCTCTTGAAAGACAAACCAAGGAACAATCAACATTTTCAAGTATGTTGGAATAGTTTGACTACCAATGATCTCCTCCTTCCAAACAAAACATACTGACAGGCTGAGCAGCATTTAAACAACACAAAGGTCTGCATTGTTGTGGTGTGTTGTTTCAGGTATCAATGAGACAATAAAATACAATGTAGGATGTCAGTCTGTGTAATACTGTAGATGGATGAGTTTTAAGTCTTATCAGACATAAAAACACTGTTCATAATACCATGAGGCAGGATTTTACAACTTTGGACAGTTATTACAGTAGCAATCATTTTATCTTTCCTTGCCACAATTGGTGGGAAATAGAAATGTGACATTCAGGGTTCAAAGCAATCAACCAGGAATGCTGCAGTTGCACTTTATCCAGCAAGGAGCTGGATGAAGGTGCAGCAAAAGTTGAGTCAGTTTCAATTTTTTTTTTTTTTTGCCAGACGACCCTGCGTTTTTTTCTGCCACAGCCCCTGATGACAGTGTCCTGCTGTGGTCCAACTGTAATGGCTAAGGGGCTACACAGCTTTAAGGCACTGATGCACATACGCTTTTAACTATACACTGCAGTTATGCCCATGTGGTGGTAGCTGTACATTAGGATGTGAATTATGGTCTCTCTTGATGTCAATGAGATCACCTGTCTGAATAAAGGTTATATAAGATTAGAAGAGAGTCTGAAAAAAATGGTACAAGAGAAATAAAAAAAGCTTGATCTTAACAACACTACAGTATCCCCCTCCATACTTAAGGGGATATTTAGTACTGATTACATTGTGCAAAACTGGATTTTTCCTTACGGAAGAAATTGTGATGTTTGAGTCACAGCAAATGTATTTTGAGCTTTAAGAATTCAGCGCAGAAACAAAGCTAATCCTCAGCAGCTTCCTCTCTACATTGCACTTGTGTCCTCTCTCTGCACTGTCATCCACTTTCCTATAAAACACTATGCTATTTCCTCTTCCTTCCTGTTCAATCTCAACCTCTGTCACTGCTCTAACCTCTCCACCACTCCATCTTCATCCACAGTTTCCTCCCTTCCATCCCTCTCTCTGTCTCTCCCTCTCTCTCCCAAACTGTCCTCTGTCACACAGCAGCTGTCCCAAAAATTCAATTACAATCACGATGTTTGTCTGGGCTGGTTGGTGAGGGGTGGTTGGGTGGCTGGATGGTTGGATGGGGAGGCGAAGGTGGGGGTGGTGGCGGCATTACTGGCCTGTCACTGTCTCTGAGTGGAACAGTTCCCTCGGGGGACCCTCCTCCAACAGAAAGCCATTTACACACCCGTCAGCCAGATAAGTATAAATGAGAAGAACTAGTGGATGTTAAAGCACCCTGTGCTTTATAACCCTCATTCCCCTTTATCCGCCTTAGGAAAGCCTTCTTGTGTTCCCTACAGCTCTGTGCCCAAGAAAACACATGTAGCATACATGCAAAAAATGCATTGCATGTGTGATCAAATTATAGTCGGCATGCTGTCCTGTTTATATACAACAATCCTCTCCTTCACATTAAAATTCTTGCCCATTACACTCACTCTTGTGTGAACCCACACACGAATCTTGCACACTTTGGCTAAAACACTTTTTTGTTGGCCATTCTATTACAGGAGGCCTTCAAACTCTAACAAAATGGCTGTGTATGCAGAGTTGTGCCTTTGAGTGAGTTTAGGAACAGTAATCATCTGATATAAATAGACCCTGAAGTGCCTTTTATCCAGCGGCTACAGTGACTCCCCTCCCATCCCTGCTCCTCTGCTTATGCACTGTCCTCTGTTTTGTGACTATGAGTTGTCCTCTCTCTGGACCTGCTCCAGGATATACATAGCACATAGCTAGGGACAACCGACGATCAAACAGTTCCAGCACAGGGCAAAGGCTTATGGGTAAAACTGGACCATGAAACAATGTAATGCAAGTACTCATCTTAGACTAATATATGCATGTCTAAATGCTCTTTAGTGAACAAACTGAGTTTCTTTTTAAAGATACAGTTTAACATTTTTTGGGAAGTAAGCTATTTTGTTCACTTGTTAAATGAGACGCTTGATACCACTGCTGTGACGTACGGTATGAAGCTAGCACCAGCAACTGGTTAGCTTATCTTAGTGTGAACGCTGGAAACAGAAGATGTTGAATTATTTCATATACCAGTCTAGTATATTAATTTCACTTTTTTTTTTCCTGTGGTGATGCGCATTTTATGATTTGAGGCAGATATTCATTTTTGAATACATATCTCATAGTTCATACATGGTCAGGCTCTAATACTAACCATTTTGGAGGAATGTATACTTGTAGTATAATTTTAGAGGAAGGATTTTCACCTATAACACCAGATAACTGTCAGATAATAGCACGAACAAAGGCGTTTAACGTGTGTGGTCCAACACGGTGAAGCAGATTTCTGACAAAGGTTAGCGTGATGGTCTGCTGGATATGCCATCAGATGCTGACAGGAGTGGAGGGACAGGAAAAGAGGTAGATGAGGAGGAATGGGTTGGTTGTTGGGAGGGGGGATGCTCAGAGGAGAAATTGATTTGTCTCCAGCTGCTAAGTCTCATTGCATGAGCCTGTCTGACGGGGAGCATTACAGTCAATCACTGTGGATCAACTTGACTACCGCGCCACATGATCCCTCTGCCTGCCCCCAGACAAATTATCTCATTCACAAGCAGTGCATGATGGGAGAGCCTCAAGAACGTTCCATATTAAAACCCCCCAAATCACGCAGGTGTCTGAGGATTTGCTTTGCAAGGAAAGTGGTGCTTATAGGTTGAGGGGATCCTTATCTGATGGGGACCTTATCCTCAGTGACTTTCAATGACTCTTCAGCAATACATTATTTAGCAGATTCCAGTTTTAATAATGTCAAACATATGATACTGCTTAAATATAGATTTTTATTTGATATTAGTTTCAGGCTGTATGGGTAATAAATGCCCATGCAAGTGCTACATGTGCCACAATAATCCTCTAAAACACCCCCATGAAAAGCAAGTCTAAAAAGCAAGTGAGTCAAATATTCCAGTAGGGTTCATATCCAGTGCAGCTCCACATTTAAATTATGTTCGTGTTTGGGGGTCATTCACTGTATCTTCTTCAAAATATTTCATAATGTTCAAGAATATTTGGGCAACTGAAACAGCACTTGATATTTTCCAATAGCTTTAAGAAAATGGCACTCTAAAACTTAATAAAAGATTAAATGACAAACATGCATTTGTTATGGTGCACCCTGTCTTTGCCTCTGTATCTCCGCTCTCAAACCTTCTCCTCACAGGATTTCTTTTTCGGGCTTCTGGAGTTCAGCTCTGCAGCACAGATGCGATGAAGAACTCACACAGCACCTTCTCACCACAGAAGAAGAGCACTGCATGTGTCCAAAAGTGAATCCTCTTAAACATACCAAATGTCATGAGTAAGCAGAGAAGGAATGAAATGGAGAAATAGCAGGGGAAAAAAAAATCACAAAAAGCAGAAATTAAATCTGATGTTTGTGTCTAGGTAAACAGGAATTAAATGGGTCAAAAGGTTAAATAAATTTAGATTTGTGATTAAGCTCCTGGCTCAGCAGCCTCCTGGGGAACTGAGGTAAAAGTTATAGCACTGGGTCGATGCCATAGTAACAGGTTGTTGGGTGGATCCATAGACTGTACAGAAACGACGTTGCGGTCATAAAATCAGGATTTCAGCAGAGCGGAGCAGCAGCTTGGGAATGGTTTGGAAGTGACTGCTGGTTAACATGCATCTCAACAGGCTGCATTTCAGTCTCTATTTCATACTTGTTCTTTTGTCTGACAACAGAAAGAAAAACATGTAAATGAAAACAGCTTTGTAGGGAATTTGGCTGAATTAAATTACTGTATATATGAGCACAGAGAGTAGAAGTAGAAGCAAACAGATAAAAGGCTGAAACTGGATGAAACAAAGCAGAACGCAAATACAACGCAAAGACGTCATGAATTTGCTAATTAGCATATTAGGTCATCTCACCACATTTAGAAACTTTTCAAGTAGGTTTTAGCTACTTCCCGCGGTAGAACGGTTTGCAACGGTTCCACAGCAGGTTTCAAAAATGTCCTCAATGTCTCACATTGACCGTACGTGGCACAGCTATATACCAGGCTTTGACCTAGTCTTGTTGTTCCCTTCTTCATCTTTACTCCTCCTCCTCCTCCTGACATTCACTCTGCGTACCTTACAGTGTAGTAGGAAGCCTCAGACAGAATTACTGAGCCAAAAAATTTACTTCAGACCCAGTTCAGCTATTTCAGGCAAGAATGTGTAGTTATCCAGCTATACAGTGGGGTCCAACAGTCTGTGACCACTTTCTCATGGGAAAGTCTGTCACTGTTTGGGAAGATTGCAAAATTTCAGGCTTCACAATATTTTAAAACTACAAAAAAGACACATCGTTCCCAACCTTTTTTTGTCTGACATACATCCCTATGAGATGAGCTCGAATACTCCTTCATCAACTGAGATGAAGATTTTAAAGTGTATGGTAACAATTACATTGGTTGGTTTGGTCAAGCTTGCAGTTGTAGTACCGCCACTTGAAATGGGAGAAGCTGGTATTTTCCACCATTTATCCAACAGTAAAAACAAAAAACAAACAAACAAAAACACAACCCTAAGGTGTTGTAAATGTCTTAGTTTGGTTTGAGGTGCGTGCTGTGTCGTCAGTCAGTCGTAGCTGGTGGCTTACTGGTTATTGTGACAATAAATTTCCCAAAGAGTTTCACACCAATTTCTAATCCTATTTGGATGTTTGTTTTGCTCCCCTCCTGAACACAATATGTGGACATGTTTTTTTAATCAAATCCTAATTGCTATTTTTTCAAATCAGTGGTGATCGTGCCACATATCCCTCCAGCAAAAGCAGGAGTACCCTCTGAGGTACAAGTACCTGTGGCTGGGGATCACTGGGCTGGAGCATAATGGTGACAGCAATAATGGTGATGAGATTAAAACAGCTGCTAGTCAGTCCTCTAAGGCTTCCTCTGACTCAGCTGTTGCTTTATTTAAATTTCTTCTGTTAAAATGTTTTTAAACTTCATGAGAATCCAAAAACAGTTGGACGACCATATGATCAACAGAGAAAGACGGGAAAACACTATTGTCAGCGGTAGTGATGAGTTACTGGTATAATTGAACTGACTGATCAAAAATATTATCTGGAGACCTCAGACAAATGCTCATCAGTCTTACAGAACTCCCTCTGTCAGAGTTATTTGCTTAGCAGCAGTTTGCACCTTGAACATCAGTCACCTCAGAAATTTGACTAATTACAAGGAATTCACTGGACTCCACTAATCTCTGGCATTTATCAGCCTAATTTCCACATTAAGTGAATCATTTCTCTTCAAAACCTAAACAACTTCCCTTGTGGCAGACAGTGACTTTCTTAACATGAGCAAATGTGTGAGAAATGCACAAGGAGAGCCCAACAGTATAAATAAGAAGACCTGACAGCTATGTCACAATAGAGTGAACAAAGCCCAAGGCTTGAATGAATGCAAACTAGCCGTGGATGTCTCTGCAGATAAACGATGCAATAACTCATTTGTAGAAAGCTTTTGTTGTCCTCTAAAGGAAACATGAGCCAGCAAACACCTGAAAAAAATACATAAGCCAGCATGAATCAACAGAGACACAAGTATGCATACGCTCCAACACGTGGTGGAGTACACTCACCTCTGCACACGCAGGTGAGAGAAGGACAAAGTATTAACAAAAAGTGTATTTTGTCATAATTGGCGTATGAATTCTTGAGTTATGATCAAAAACATATTTTGACTTTTGACCTTTTTAATCGTTTTTTTTTAGGCTGCTTACACACTGATAAAACAACAGTCTAATAATTTCATATATGTAATAATAGATTAATAACACATGCAATTTTCCTGCTGCATTATGAGACTTATTCAGACTAAACTCGTTTTGCTGCTAATTCTCCTGTGCTTATAAAATTTTACAGCTGGACTTCAACCTTTTCCTTAACGTCTATTGGAACATTGTCTTTTTATTTTGTTGCACTGGTGTTTTTCCTTAAAGATGTGAATATTTTGGTCACCACTGTAAATACAAGCTGAGACAGGAATAGCCTGTGATTGTCTACGACTTCTACATACATCTCACAGTCTCAGTCAGGTCATGTACTGACAGAAGAAAAAGACATAAGAAAGCAAATAACTGTGCAGTGAACCAGTCCTTGGCCTCTGAAGACACACACAGCAAGCAGCAATGACGGTGCAAGAAAGATCAAAAATACTGGTCACAAACACACACACAGGCACAAAATACAAACACACATCTTTTTATGTACTTTTCCGTCTAGATGCAGTCAGGGTTGAGGAGGGTTGAGGGGACATTTGTACTTACCTCAACAGGGGCTGTTTAGGGGGCGGAGGCGGGTCACCGTCTTGGCTCTGCGGAGGCTTCTTGGTCACCTGTTTATAAATGTTCCTCGCTGTCACCCCGAGCCACAGCATGGTCGACAGAGACGAGTAGTGCAGCACGACCCCGACCTGAGATGGTGGGGGGGGGGGGGGGGGGGGAAAAGGGCCCCCAAAGTTTTTTTTTTTTTCCTTTTCTGAACTTTTGACCGCCCGTCCCAAACACAGCGTGTCAGATCGGAAAA
>JBBMJY010000003.1:18798154-18850188 GCA_037833715.1 Toxotes lorentzi
CCCCCCCCCCCCCCCCCCCCCCCCCCCCCCCCCCCCCCCCCCCCCTCCCCCCCCCCCCCCCCCCCCCCCCCCCCCCAGAGGGTACATAAAGTTTTTTTTTTTTACTTTTATGAACTTTTGATCGTACGTATACAGTACAGCGTGTCTCTGAAAAATGTCAGACTTGGTTAAGTTCCTGTAACTCAAAGAAAATATGCTCAGGAAGAGCTGCTACTCCTTTCTCCCAAAAAAAATTTAGCAATGTCACTCCAAGGGTGTCTCAACAGACGTTTTCCTTCTAGACCTGACTGCTTTGTCTTATGCTTCACTCTAAGACAATAGTACAGGAACGGAAAGACAGGTTCAAAAAGTGCTATTGAATCATCAAGGTTGTCTAGGATAAGAGCATTATGGTGAGGTTATACTGCTGGATACTGAGCAGCTCCTTATCAGTTGAGTTAGAGGACACGAGGTGTGCACTGTGCATAACAAATCTGAATATAAATGATAGTCACGTTGACAACTATCACTGTGTGATTGTTTTCCAAAATGCACTGTATACATATCTCTGTCCCTCTTTGTTTTAATATTCATGAATTATGTTTGAATAGGGGAACTGATCTAACTTTGTTTAAAGGCTTTGCCAGCTCATAGAAAGACAGCAGAGAGATGAGAGCTGCAGAGAAAGGAAAATAGAGGGAGAAAATTAAAATGCGCTGAGTCTTTTCTCCACCTAGTCGATCTGTTCATGATGTACTGGAAACCTGAGATACCCAATCAAATGGTTTGTCTCCAGCCCGATAGGCCTAGGGACCCAAGCAAGTGTACCAGAGTCCAGATGCTAATTGGAAGTGTCCTTGAGCCTGTTATAGAGAGCAGAGAGCGGGTGGTAAGTCAATCACTGCTGCTGGAGTCTGCACACTACAGAGCTTCATTAGTGCCAAGAACAAACAGAGAGGAAGTGTGTTTGTAATATAGAAATAAGAGGGGAGGAGAGGAGCTCAATTTAAGAGTATGGTAAAGGTAGGGGTGCACACATTGATCATAACTGGCTGATTAATGTCCAATACTGCAGTCAGTATAAATAAGACAGTACAGTTATGTTGTCTGTCTGGCACTTTTTAAAAATACAGACCAAGCATCTTCAGTGCTAATTTATCAGTAACACATTTAATCCCTTTTTCAGCTATAAATGCACTTTATGAATGTTTCTAAATGGAATTAGCAAATATAATACAGTACTGAACAGATCTGAGTGGTGTCACCTGTTCAGTGTAAACAGTCATATGACAACAGCTGCTTATTTCCTGAGTGGAACTGGTTACCGGACACAAAGATGGTGTCTAGTCACCTGAATGAAAATTCAACACCCAGTACTTCATCCAAACAGGCTTTCTAGGTTCCAGGTTTGCTGTTGGTACAGCATTTGGTGACACTGGTAACTGGGATCAAACATAAAAGACCCCTTTTATAAATATTCCTTTATGAGACTGCCAAAACAGTATAATATAAGTAGGTATGAAGTTGAGAAAAAACGGGGGTTAGATGGGTTAAGTATGATTAGATAAGACCTATTAATTAACACACGGCGATGATTAGGACAGTCTAAAACACAGTCCTATTTTGGTATTTTACTATTCATATCTGCCGTGTGATTGCACCTGATGTGTCTTTGTTAGTAGAGAATCTGGGTAAATACATAATTTCAGTCAGTGATCGGATCAGCGAGCAGCACAATGATCACCCAGTTAACAAAACAGGAGCTGGAAACGGCCCCAGAAAAACCTGATCAGTGCGTCCCCATTAAAAAGCCATAGATTCTGTCACCTCAAACTCGCTCTTTCATCACTTAGGATGGGTGTCAATGATGCATAAATATATGAAACTGCACACCCACAAAATAAACTGTTTGATTTGTACTAATGAAATGTTGACAGCCAAATAGTTATCCTATTATTTTGCATATGTGCAAGGTCAGTGAAACAAAATGGAGAGTAACAAGCAAAAAGTTAGTGCGTGGTGATGCTCTCATGTGTCTTTCTGTAGCAATACACAGCCTTTACAGCCTGAAATCCTACACACGTACTCTATCACCACATGCAGTCAACTGGTGAGTCATTGTTTGCCAGTTAGATCTGCAGTGCTTTTAGGTAAGTGGCCTTTTATGGTTATTTGTGTAAAATAGCAACAGATGTGATAAGACAGAGATGAAGACAAGACAAAGATGTCAGAATTAAAACACATCAAAGCCTGATCTCATCACAAAGAAGAGACAAAGAATGTGAACTGAAATGTGAAATGTGGAGATAATCAGTTACCACAAAAAGCTTGTTGTGAACCTTTCTGCACTTAGTGTTCTCTGAACACACCGAACTCAAACAGGCAGGGAAATGTGGGCAATGTTAGCTGTTACCTGCCAATTTAAAACATGAGGGAGACATTCATTTTACACTTCTATGTTAGTTTAATGATTTATTTAACCTATGTAGCAATATAGCACATAGTACAGAGCATAATAACGTTTCAGTTCAGTTTGCACTTGGGGGAGAAGGACATATTCCCATCACTTTTTAAAGTCCTGTTTTTGCCTTCACTAACCATAACCCTAATTCTTACTGTCCAGCTAAGATCGGTTTTGATAAAAATGCTAATACTCTCACATGAATCCCTTTCATTGACTTCTTTTTTGGTCCTGGGTTTCACCCATCAGGCTACAAACAGGCTGACTGACCTTATTAATGGCACTTGTTGGAACCATATGCAGCCTGACAGTAGGTCTACTCTGAGCTGAAACAAGTCATTCCATCTCTTCTTCTATGTTTCGCAATTTATCTTAATCTACAATACATTATATCTACAGTTAATCTCCTAAAAAGACAGCTGAACATCAGTCAAAGACAGGGCAGTAAAGCACAGTGTACTTTGCAGTAAAGATGGAAACACATCATTATCTATCACAAAAGCATCAGCTCTCTGAATGAAATTCAAATTTAAGTAGAGTTCATCAAGAATAAAGAGATTTACAAAGCATTTCATTTTTTTTATACTACCATTCTACTTGGAAAGCAGAAAAACCAGTGTCATCATAATAGTCTTTTGATGAATCTAATGCTCCCAGTGTTAAATGTCAGAATAAAATAAACATTATATTATACTTTCTGTTTGAAGAGAAAGTGTGAAGTCGAACAACAAGCTATTAAGAAGTCTCCTCACAATGCTGCTCAATTATATTTATTTGATGCTATAGTGTCTTTTTTTGTTTGTTTGTTTCATCAGATACAACATACAATATGTTAGGATCCAATGTTTACATATCAGATGCCTAAAAAGAACAATATGAAATATTCTGTGACAATTTAATCAGATGAGAATGCAAACAGAGGGCTGCTAGATGTCACCAAGCAGCTCAAAATATTAATAAAACTGAACTAACAGTGTAAAACAGCACCTCTCAGCAGACAGTATGCAAATGTACAGCAGAGGAAAAAAGGTACAAACAATACAACTGTACAAACAATGCTGTCAGTGAGTACAGGGAAGGTAAGAGTGTTTCTTAAATATAAATCTAACCATTTAATAACCTGGAGGTCATTACAGTGTGAGTAACTCACTCAATCATTCAGTTTTTCAAAAGAAATTCCTTTTGAACTTGTTTGTTAATTAAAATGACGAATGATAAATCTGTGTCCACCCGGATTTATTCTTTTTAAAGAATGGTACCTATTAGCTTAAGTGTAACGTGGCATTTTCTGTAAAGATAACACTGTCAGATGAATTGTTTCAACAATGCTAGCATTAGTTAAAATTGCTATTGCCCCTCTAAGCTGTCTTCTATGGGCATATTCATTATGCCAGCTCCCTACTGTTTTTGATGCATAAGTAACCAGCCTACTGGAAGACTTTTACATGTGGGCAAATGAGCTCAGGAACACTCAAATTGGACCCAATGAATGTACAAACCAAATCACTGCAGATACTGTAATGTCTACAGCCCCTTTTTTTTCTTTTTTTGCCAGGGTTTGCCGTCACAACTAATTTCAGTGGCACACTAATGAGGAAATCCTCTGTATAGCATCTTTAAGCTGACAGGCAGACTTAGCCTCAGATCTAGTTCACATCCTTAGCCAAGGTCTTTGCTAAATAAATAGTTTATTTAACGCTGGTCACACTCACTGAACTGAAATGTGTAATCCAAATTCTGATGGTCTGAGCTAAGATGAGGTGAGTCGAGAGAAAGCAAGGGTATACTGTATGTGGTGCTGCTTAACACAGGCAAACAGAAGATGTAACGTGACAGCTGGGGTGTTGCTCAAGTCAATGACAATGCGAGCCGTGTTGGAAGAAAAGACAGAAATAGAGATTAGAAATGACTTTGACTTTGAGGCCATAAAAACATCAGATGCTGCATAGAGACAGTGCCACAGTGAGCGGGGAGGCGGTGCAAGACTGAAAAGTGGCATACAGATAGAGAGAGGGAAGATGAGTATGGGATGCAGGTGGAGACGGTGAGGGACTGAGGGCTGGGTGGGGAGTGCATGCTTGAAGTGCTGCAAGAGCTGCCAAAGCTAGTTTCAGAGCTCCTTGAAGTTCCTTCTGTCGGAGGGAGAGCATGTACTTATATGTCCCCTTGGGAGGAAGGGGGGGGCATATGTGTGTGTATAGAGGGGGAAGTAGGATGATTGGGGGGGAGCACTGAGAACTCAGCACAGTGTGTTTCTGCGGTGCACGCGTGTGTGTGTGTCTGTGCGCGTCATGTGATCACACATCTCCTCAAGCACTCATGTAATTATCCTAAATTGTGTCTGGTGGGGCCTGCCTCGATCCCAGCGGAACAGCACACAATCTAGGCTTCTTCCTAAATCTGCTGAGAGTTAACCTGTTAGCAGTGATTGGCTAAAGGAGGAGCAGCAGAAAATATTCAAAGACTCCAGGATAAAATTAGGTAAATGAACGAATGCTAAATAAGCTGAAGGACAGGACCAGGGCCAAATTAAGTTGCTTGGCTTTGTCAACAACACCTGCACTGACACTGCCAGACGGGTGGGGGGGGGTGGGGGGGTCTTCCTTCAGCAAGATTTATGGTTACTGTAGTTATAATAAGGTATGCTTTATGAAGGGTTTATACATTTAATTAATTAATTTTTGAATTGATAATAAATAAATAATTCCACAAATGCATTTTGTCGTTTATTAGTGCTTTCTAGATCAGAAGGAAGAGAATAAAAAGAACGATTTTTTGGTTGCCTTGTTGTGAAAAATCCTTTCAGATCCTTTTACCTGATTCTTGAATTCATCAGGACTTCAACGAAAAGTTCAAACATTTACTTTCAGATAAAGATAAAATCCACAACAAAATCCAAACGGATTATAATGAACGACAGCGTTTGATGGATTATTGTAATGATAAATTATTTAACAAGGATTTATTAACATTTCTAACTGCAGGTCAGTTTTGTCAATTACTTGATCGGCCTCTAAATTCAGTTATAAATGTTAACTAGTTAATAAATAAGATTCTCATGTAACTAAGAAACTAATAAGTAAGATGCCTTAAAGAAATAGCAAACAATGGGAATACACCAGTAACAGCTTAATGTCAACCCAAAAGTTGTTCTTAACAATTTCTTTGCACTATAAAGGGTAAAGTCTGTAAAGTATTAAGGACAGTGAAAAATGTACAGTACAAGTTTCAATCTGAGTCCCAGTGTTAAATGTTCAGAAATATATCCAATCTATTTTTAAATACTCAAATCATTTTTTCCTTTTAATATGTCCAAATCCCTCTCTTTTCATCTCTTGGACCAGTGTCTAGGATATTTATACATATATGTTTAGATGTAGCTTACACAAATAATCAACTGCCAATATTGATCTGTGATATCATCTATTTATTTGTTTATCGGTCTATGGCTACAGCTTATTAAAACATGCCTCCTTAGAAAATGGTGATAATTTACAGCATCAATACACTATTAAAACAGCATAGTGTTGTGGATAGCTATGGATCTTGCAACGATCTGGAGTATTTAGACAGTGAAATTCATCTTAAAGACGTCTGTCAGCAGACCAAAGAGTCGTGGTGGTACTATATATGGCAAAGTTATTAACATGATCTTAGGGTAGACAGCAGGTGAGTGAGGGAAGCTGCATTTTCTGACAAACTCCAGCCGTTTTGTGTCAGTCACTGCTGTGGTGAAGGACTTGACATCTGTGACACGAGTGGTGACTTCCTGCAGACTTCCCTGTCGCTGCGCCTCCTGCTAGACAGCTCAGGCAAAGCTAGCTGGCATGAAATATGACAATCTGCATTTCAGCATGTAGAGGTGGAGTCTTTACACTATGGAATAAGGGGCCACCTAAAGTGCTTGTGACAGCAGAAGAGGCAGTTGAGTCCCAAACGCACTGCAGCTCACAATAAACTGAGCGAACACGCTCCACTGATACAAACAGGGAGTGAGTGAAGGCAGTAGAAACTGTGAGTGAAAAGTAAAAAAAGAAGTGTACATCAATCTCTTTGCGGCTACATACAGTAAAAGCCCCCCCCTGCTGTGGTGAGCTGACAGTGGAGGACAGCTCTGCTCCAGCTGATGTTTCATGCTCGCAACCTGAACAGGTCCAGCTATCAATCAACACGAAATGAAACCCACCAGGACCATATGGTTTTCCAACCATGTGAAAAAGTAAAAGAAGTAACAGATTACGTTTTCTTAGTATCACTTTGTCTCTTTTTGACACCGGCTGTTATCTTGACACACACTACCTCAAACATATGTGCCATCTCATTTGTCATTTTTTTAGCTGCCTCTGTCAATGACACACTCCAATTATCCCCTTTTTAATTTAAATTTTTGATTCTGTATTTATTATATACAGTAAACAGTATACAGTATTTCCTATCCTCCTTTCTTTCTGTATAAAAGCCTAAAAATAGTGAAGAGCCAGCAGGCAACAAAGCATTTCTCTGACCTGTTTCCAAATCTATCCTGACATCCCAAATCTCCATGTCCCTCCACGAGTCTCGCTCTCTCATTCATAACTGTGGGCTGCAGAAATGGAGGCACCATCCACGTGACTACATACTGATTGCAAAGGGTGAGAAAATCCAACTGCAGCGACAAAGCTTGCATCACAAGATGGGGCTGGCTTCCCTATATCCATAATCACCAGGCAGTGGTCGATGGTAACGTGTGTCAGTAACAATTACTGGCAATCCAGAGGGACAACTCCTTTTTTTCCTTTGTCTATTTACAATATTTTGCTGACAAAATCTTGACAGTTTCTCATTATGTGCCTGAAAACATTAGCATGATTACTTTGCGAGCTGAAGCCATGTAGATGCCTTTATTTAAGCAAGAGCGATGAGGCTTGATGGAAGTCAAAGTAAAACTAATTTCCAAACACATTAAGAACAATGGAATGAGTTTGCAGACAATAGAGTCTAAAACAAGACTAAGAGTCTACATCCATGCAAACAGCTCTGTCAGGCTGTAATGAGCTAATGTCAGAATGTTAACATGCTCACAGACAATGTCAACATGCTGATGTTCAGCAGGTGTAGTGCCGTTCATCACATTAGTTTAAGATATTAGCATGCTGTATTGCTGGCCATTTAACATTAAGTATAGCTGAGGCTGATGGGAATGCCTCTAGTTTTCTAGTGTTCAGTCATAAGCCAAAATACTGACCTGACATGATGACCTGATAATGGTGCAAGATTAAGTTAGGTGATCATCATAATTATTACAGTTTAGGATGAACTGGCATGCTGGTGATGCTAGAGGAAAAAACAGGGGATTACTGTGGGAGTCAGTAGGAGTCATCCTCTAGGGACCATGAATGTTATAGTAATACATCCAATAGTTGCTGAGATATGCCACACATCGACAATCACAAACAGAACTAAAACTACCATGACGGTATTTGCCAGGAGCGGGAACATCACCAAGCCTTTGTTGACCACAGCCAAACCTATGTATGAGTGTAACCACTGGAAGCTTTTTGTTTTTGTTCAGTGTCAAAGTGTGCATGAGTGTGCCAAATGTCATTATATTTTGTGATGCTTTCAGTTAATGAATTATAACACATTAATGGCACTTAATGTGTTAAAAACATATTTGCAAAAGATTAAGATGCCAAAAAATAAGATTAAGATGCCAAAAAATAAATGTATATACTGCCACTTTCCAAAACATCTACAAAAAGTGAAGTAAAATTTGGGCCATAACGCCCACCAGTAACCCTAGGCAACAAAAGAGAACACAGTCAGACAACAGAGAGACAGAGAGTGAATGCATTCATGATGAGAAAGCCTGAATCATCTGGGCTCACTGTGCCAACACTTTAGTAAAAGAGTGACCAGACCATATTTGCCACTGAAGCATGAAAGACACATAAAGATGGGCTACTCTACATCCACATACTGCACTCAGTGCCCTGGTTGCCAACACCTGAATAGACATTCATAATCAATTTTCTGAAAAGCTTTGAGAGTGGGACGAATGAAAAGGGAATGCACTTACTGCTTGACAGATGATGGGGTATTTGATTCGATTGATGCCGCCGGCAAACACAGCGAAGGTCAGAGCTGTGTGGAAACAGAAGTTGAGAAGCATATGCCATCCCTTCCGACTGATGCGGATTGCGCTGCCGTAAAAGACCAAGAATCAAAAAATTAGCAGGTACATTCCATATATCCAGTGTTTTATAATACAGTAAAATCTCATTGAGATTCAGTTTTCAAGGTATTTTGCCCATCAGTCACGTCTTGTATGATTTAAGCCAGTCCTTTACAAAGTCTGCATAAATTGCCCTTTACTTTTACCTTGCTGCTGCCATATAGATTAACAACCACAGGAGAGCCGGGGAATGCTGCTTATAGAGTCTGAGTAGTATAAACAAGCCCCTACATACCCCACTGCAAATGCATGTGTTGAATAACAAAATATTCTGAAGTACACTGAAAAAAATTCAACTTTAGCTCAACTTTAAAAAGTAAAGCGATAATTAACACGTAATATTTTCAAGTTGAGTAAACATAAGTGCATTGATTTAACTGAAACAGATTTTTTTTAATCAATGCAAACCATTTAGCAGAGCAGGGGTAAAGTACTTTAAAAACTGTAATAAGCTATTTCCTTTCTCGTTTTTGATTACTCTGCTCATTGTATAACAGAAGGAATGTGTCTCACTAACCACATCTGCATATTGAGGCAGGATTTTTGCCAACAACTCCAAGAGCTCAAACTGGGGAATTATTGGTCATCATCATCATCATCATGATCAATTGTCATCCACCATGCACACAAAATCACTTATGCTCTAACCACATTCACTCTTAATGATTAACTGTCACGCAGTAATGGCTTTGTGGAACATCACACCAGTAACAATGCAGGAACACAGACACAATTAGATTTATGCCCATGTTACATAAGATAAATTCATACAAACTACAATGTCTGTTGGAGAATTTAAAATATTGGTCCTCTATCTCCGATTTAATGAATTTAATCAAAATGAAAAATAAAAACGTGGTCAAAGTCAAACATTAAAAGTCTCAAACTGCCTAATTATTGTAGGCTCTGAGAATTACAAAACTTTGCTTTTTGTATCTTGTGTGATTTTCAAGAAACAGTTCAAAGACTCAGTAACAAAAAGTCAAAATGCTAAACATTAATTATATTTTTCAAATTTACTATACAACTGCTATTTGCTGAAATCAGTAAGGACTGCACAGTCTTTCATTCTGTTTCTTTTTTTACAAGGCTACAAAATAATGGTTTCCTGACAAGATTTTTCTTTATGATAAAGTTAAAACAACAAGAACACTCAAAGAAGACTTGCAGTTCATTCTCATTGAACTTTCAGAGGAATACTGGTAACAGGAATATTGTTTAAAATCTTGAGACAATGAAAAGAAAAAGATTTTTTAAAAATGTCCTTTTTGCAAAAGGTCAAACCCTACACATACACAGTGAAAGATACTGTATCATAAAAAAGGACAAGAATAATTCTCAGCTGACAAAATGGTAACACGTCCAACAAACTGTATAATCTTTATTTCAGAACGATGGGCCTCAGGCAAAGGACTGTTCACTGATTCTAGGAAGAACTCAATGTGTTATTCAGTGTACAATCTTCCTACACAGCTCCTTCACCCACTTTCACACATACAGTACATGGAGTGGTATATACACACAAGTAGGAATCACTCCGCTGGTTTGATGATGAAATAAAAAGAGATTGCTTCCAGTTGGCTGGGCCAATTGAACTTTCAACAATGTAAAACTATGCACTAACATCCACTCTATGAAATATGGCATCAGCCAGGGGGTTACGCAGCCTTGGGCAAGGCACTTAACCCACATTACCACTTTCCATCCAGCTGTTAGAAAATAGAATAAATAGGTCAGACAACACCAACATATATGTTGTACAGTGTGAATTAACAGACCATTGATTCTTTTAATTACTTTCCTTTATCAGCTCCCTCCTTTTAATCCATACAGTCACCATTTGAAATTATATAACCCTGTGCTGGAAATCTCCACACCCCAAAATGGAGGAGCGGAGCCCCGGGTGCACGTGAGCCAACTGTAGATGAGGCAGTGGCTCAGCAGTGAGCTATGAGGCATGTCTGGGGCTGGGCTTCACTGCTCTGCGTGAGGGGAGGGAGAGTTAAAGCTGCTGTTGTCGATGCCTCTGCCGCGGTCCAGGTACTGAACTGCATCCAGCAAAGAGGCCATAAATCAGGCCAGCACCTGGCCTCCCTGGAAGAGGGTTTTCATAGGCTCTGCTCTGGGCTTTCATTGGGTCAAGTACATTAACCTGGCAACCCTCCACATCCCCATCTCCCAGAAGGTGGGGGGAATAAAACTGTCCTCTCTCTGCATCTGCTCTCTCACCCTGCACCCGCTGCTGAGCCAACAGTAAGGAACAATAAAGCTATGGACAGTATAATATGGCACATTATACAATGGTTAGTTTGAGCCAAGTAGTTTCATTGGTGAAAGACATGTTCCAAACATCCTGAAAAGTCCCATCAACTATAGATAGCAGCACTATTAAGTGGAGAAATAGAAGTAGCTGAATGTTAATGCAGGGAGTGACACTGCAGTAGGGCTGGGCTGTATGGCTGAAACCAATAACATGATATACACATGTTTTTCCTAACATCAATATATACAGTGTATCAATATACTATTTAAAGCTTTAAACATTACATATTAGCAGCTTCTAAAGTTGTTATGAAAATTGGGGGTAAACAGTTGCCTATTTCCACATCCAGTAGATATTAAAATTCATTTTCAGTCATGTTTCTGCCAACCTGAAGAATGAGTCAGATATTTTATACTATTTTTACTCCTGTTTTGGTCTCCACCACCTCCTGACACTGTTTTGGTGCTAATCTGTCTGACATTTGATGTTGGGCTGCAGCTGGAAAGCACACTGATGACAGCTGTGAGGGTAGATGCTGTAACTGAATGACCTCCCAGCTCTGATAGTCCTTATTGTCTTTTTTTCCCCTTTTTTTTGCTTTTTGTTGTGTTCTTATTTTCAAAAATTTCACTAACCAAATCAGGCAGCACACATGCTTGATTCCTTATTGCTGTAACAAAATGTATAGTGTAAAAGAAAATTTAAAAAAAAAATAGAAAAAAGTTTGTTGTTTTTCTTATGGGACATGTGTGAGGTAATGTGACATGTGTGAGGTAATGTGAAGCTATACGAACGTCTTTTTAATTCTAAGTGGATTTATGGATGCTTTTCCTTTTTGAGCATCAATGACTGCAGTTACTGGAAAGAGCTAGTTCCTCTGTATCCAGCAGTATGTCTATGACATCAGAGTTTCCCATTTTGACTGAGTCATGACTCTGAGAAAACTTTCGACACAAATTGCACCAACTGTGTTCAAAGCTTTCTGGGTTCAAAGACATGATACCCACCACTATGTTCCTTACTTGGCTCATACATCATGAATCGCCACTGCACCAATAATCACAGTCTATCAGCGTATCTTGCTGGCAGAGAGACAACCAGCAGCACATGCTGTATGCATATATTTATGCATGTGTGCCTGAGTTAGAGAGCTGATGTGAGAAAGTGACAAATTCAAACGCGAACCATCTACTGTGCCTGTCCTTGAACAGCCTCCCTCGCATTCTGCCCATTTAACACGCATTTCCCTGCTCTTCGCAGCTTAGATACTGTCAGTCATCTGGAGTGATACTACACAACTAAAGTGTTACTAAACAGAGATGTGTTTTAGAGTTGGGGAGTGCCTAGAGGGAGGTGTGGAAGAGGAGGATGTGCTGGAGTTTGTTAATGTGAGCGCCGCTGAGAGAAAAACCCTCTAACCCTCCCCTGTGAGTGGTACACACCATAAAAGCTCCAGCTTCATACCTTAAATATCGGCCTGTTCTTACTCTAGTTTGGACTGGAATTAATATCTTTCTGTTCTGAAAAACACTTGGTGAATGAGTATGTTTACATATGCATAAGTATCCTGGTTATTATCAGGTTTTTAAAGTATTCCAGTTATGGTTTACTGATGTAGACACCATATCCACAATATCCTGGTTTCAGAAACCGGATAAGCCCTTACCCTTCTGTCATGAAACCTGGCTATGCTAGCTGGCTCACTCTGATAGAAATCAGGACACTGTCGCATGTAAACACTTTACACAGGTTTCAGATCTTTCTCTGCCATGCTCGCAGGTGTGTCATAAACTCAAGTCATGCAGTAGTCAGTCAAACAATACTAAGATAAATGATTTCATGATGGTCAGAGCACTGAAATAAAGAGAACCTCTGACTTCAGTAATGCAGATCACAAATTGTGTTGTAGTTCTCATTTCTCACTGCCGAGATAAGATACAGAGGCTAAATCCAACACAGTGGTAAATGCAGAAGAGTTCAGACAGCCAAAAGGTTTTTCTGAAACAGTAGAGGTGACTCAGTCGGTACAGAAATAAGCAGCTGAGATCTTCAGGAACCAAGACACAGCCACAGGCAAAGGATCATAAACCTGGATACTGTTACGATTATGTATACAGGGATATGGATAACCACGTTTCTCATGTTCCACATGAACAGCATTTCCCAAATATCATCTAAATCAGGGTAAGACTCAAAACCTGGATAGTAATGTGCACGTAAACGTACTCATTATGTGTAAATGTCTGGTTCCAGTATAACCTGTTATGGGGTTGTAAAGCACCTAAAAGCATCTCATTCACATGTGACAGAGGAGTCAAAAACAAAGTGTAAATCATGAAGGTTAAAAAAAAAGGAGAGGAATAAAGAGATTACATAAGAATCTGCCTGAGTGTCCAGATAGAAAGAGAGTGGAAATGGGGTTGGCTGTGATCTGAAATACAGGCATGACAGTTTTGAATGTATACTACAACAGAATCAAGGTGGTGATTTGTTCTTACCTGTGGTGCACTATGTACGTGATGATGGAGGCGAAGAGGCAGAGCAACATGACCGCCGTGCAGGCATACACGACTGGGTGCAAAAACTCCCCAGGGTATGGGGGGAAAGACAGCACCTTCTTCAGATCCTGAGGTAGAAAAAAGAGGAGAACTGGGGATCAGACAAAAGTCATCATAAATACAGAATCATAAGAATAATCAGTGAGCAAGAACAAGGCCTGCACAGCGATGGCAACACCGACAATCCACCCAAAGACGAAGATGATGAGCTCTCCATATGCATAGGCGCGGTATGGTGCGCAGACGAGATATACAAGCAAAATACAAATGAATGTCGAGGAAGTGTCTTCGAGTTAGAATGCTGTCCAAATCAGCATGAAAGAGTAACAACCCTGTCGAGCGAATATTCTTCCCCCTGCATTTACATTTTGCATTTCAGGCATTTAGCTGACACTCTTAGCCGGAGCCACTGAATGCAACAATAGCATAAGCTTCCTAGTCTGCCAACATAAAAAGCAAAGCAAAAATTTAGGAGGATAGGATAGGAGCCGTGCAAAAAGAGAAGAAAAAAAAAAGAAAGGAAAAAATGGAAACAGAATGAAAATGAAAACAAAGTTAAGTCGCTGTTTCTGCCTCTAAAAGACACATTGTTAACAGAGGCTCATTAAGCGCTCATCAACATCACAGTCGATTTGCTTTGTAATTCATTCTACATGAAGTCTGCAAGACCATCTTCTTCAGCTCTTACAGCGCACACTGTGACAGCTACGGCTTTAAACTCTAAGACTGCACACAACTTTTGAAATACTTCTATTTATTCCCGTATCTGTACGCTTTACATGTATTGTATTAAGAGACAAAACAAGGTGTGGAAAAATCAGTACGCTCACTTCTCATGCACTCAACTGCCCTCACTCTGTGCCACAGGCAGGTGTAGAGCCCACAGTGACGTCACAATTTAGCCTCCACCGTGTTGAATGCTGAATGAAGTGCACCTTATCTCCATAACCCCAGCAGCTCAGTGTGAGTTTGCGTCTGTGAGAGTGATCCACGTACATGCTGTCGGACTCCATCACTGTCTCTGTGAGTAGCAAAGTGGTATTTTCTCTTTCTGTGTTTATCCAAAGGCTGATGTGCCTGTCGGGGCCTGTGAGGGGTCATGACCTTCAACTGAGCATTACATGTATAAGCTTAGTTGTAAAGTAGTGGCCTGATCTGAAATGAAAGGTTTGGGGGACAGAACACCGGGGAGATGTAGAGCAGGAGAGTGTGTGTGGTAGAGACACTCGGCCCATCCCTCATCACTGAATCTAATAAAGGCTGTGTGTTCAAAATCGTTGTGGTCTTATTTGGATGTATAAGCAGTCATTGCTCTGGTGTCATTTCCAAGGGATCACCTGGTCTTTCCTTGGATTACTGGAGTCTTTGTGTGTGTACTCTTAAATCTGGCTTTTTATTTCTTTGCTAGCTACCCACATCTTTTATTTACTGTAAACTGCAAACATAAAATCCATCCATCCATCACAATAGAGTGAGAGGCAGGGCATACCTTGTGCAGGTTGGTCTTCACAGATTTAACACATAAATACTGTATGCATAAATAAAAGATAACCATTTAGTCTCACATTCACGCCAAACAGAAATTTAAGAGTCACCAATGGACGCTTCACTCATCCTCCCAGGGAAATGTTTCTCTAATCATGTATAAAGCTTAGCAATAGAAAGCCTGGCAAGCTTTGAATTTCTAGTGAGAGACAATGAGCAAGTGCAAAACGAAAGCAAAGCTGTAAGGAATGGATTTAATCCATTCCTCTAATGTAAGCTGCAGACGTTAGCATGGCCAGGTAATGAGCTCACATGATTTTGCCGGGTTCTCATATTAAAACAGCTGGAAAAAGCTTTTTAAATCAGTCTCATAAAAATCAATCTCATAAAATCATTAGCCACTGATACGTAACTACTCAGTCCAGGGAGAACTGTTCTTTTTCCTCCACAGCTCGACAGCTAAAGATCTTTGGTGGTTTGCTGGTCGTTATATGATCTTGAAAGAGTCAAACTTACAGTTTGTCGACATTTAAGAAATGAAAAGGGATCCGCTCAGCTTTCCCTTTCTGTGAAACTGCGTGGGCTACAGTATAATGAACGGGTTTAAAGTGAAAATCTCAACTTTGCAACAGGAAGTACTTTAAACCGACATTAAACCTTGGTCTGTTTATGCACATGGAATTCACCGCCAGAGAGAAAGAGTTTCAATTTTACTGAATTACAAGGGCGTGACTGTATCACCCCTTACAATATGTTGTATTCAATACTGTTACAGTAAAAGGTGAGAAGGTGGGTAGAGATTAACTGCGAGGTTGAGCGGGGAATTATGGGTATTGTGGTCTACGGGGCAGAGGAGCATGCAGCAGGACACAGAAAGGCCCCAGCTGTTCACACCCAGAACCTTCTTGCTGTTGGAAAAAAGATCAGTAGCACACGGACATACAGAGGAAGAAAAAATATCAGACAGAAGGAGAGAAAGAAAGAACACTGGGAGAGAGGGCCTTGTGGGGGAAAACACAACGTGACAAACGCATTCCAACATTGTAAACAGCTTCACATAATTTGGTAGTTACAGATTTACAGGGAATTATTAAGTTTGTATTTGTCCTTGGAGCGATGTCATGGAAGGACAATGAAAGCTGGTGTTAATTACAGCTCAATGAATTGATGTTGCTGAAAAAAAAAAAAAAAAATCAGGGCCCGAAGCATCAGCAAGAAATCCTGCTGAAATGAAGCTTTTAAGTCAGTAAGCTGATTTATATACTTAAAGAGGAAATAGCTCTTCATAGGAGTTCCGATCACAAGAAATAACCCCACACAAACATCAACTGAACTAAAGGTCAAAGAGAAAATGTTTCAGAGGGAATCAGCCTCTGTGCTCCGACATATCGAACACTTCAATGTGAAGCGTCACATGGTGAGCGACAGCAGCTACAGTTAAATGGCTTTAGGTGTGAGGGAGGAAGTCAAATGTTCTCATGGGACATATTATCATCATCACTGGGCTTATAACGTTGGCTGAGAATGTCAGCCTCTCGCCTCCAGAGTCTCTAACCATTTCTCACCCCCCAACAAATAAAGCTCACCAGCCCACAGCTGTGTGCTGAGCAGCTTTTCTCAAAATCCGTAAGATGTCACAGATCTTGGAAGTGTTTACTCACAAAACCATATGTGTGCCCCAGTGCTTTATTACTAAAAAGTCATATGTTGGCATTTAGTATATAACTGGGCTGCAGCTTTGAGTGCTACTGCCAATTAAAAAAAAAAAAAAAAAAAAAAACATTCAAAATTTTCTATTCTTAATTTATGCACATCATTGTTTACCACACTTTCACTCTTTTAGCTGCTCCATTTCTGTCAAACACTGCATTGTGAGACAGTAGTGATTCCATTAACACCAAAGCCAGAAATAAAGCATTTTCAGCATGCATGCTGGGATTTTTCTGTATACTTAATTTGTTAACTTTCCCAGTGTTGTATGGGCTGCCCTGTTGTATGGGCTGGATACATGAAGCACATTTAGAGTTAGTACCATGCAAATTGGTAAGTGATTAAAAGCCTAAAAGCCCTGCAAACAACAGAATGTACTGTTTCCAGCATCCAGCTGAACCAAGACAGGCGAACAAGTCCATCCTAGCTTAGCTGTCGATATCGGAGCTAAGAATCAGTTGTGAGTAAAGCTGCAAAAGCAGGAAAGGTCTTCATATCTGAACAGCGGGGCAGTACATTCACACACAGGGCCTGCTGAGGTCTGGATTTACTGCTACAGAAGATATTAACCCTTTCAGTGATGGGAGCATCCCTGCTATTTTCAGTAAAAATAAGACTGGGCTACTAAGAAGGCAGAGACTGCTTAGTGTCTCAAAACACATCATTGGTCTGTTTGTTTTTTAAATCAATCACTGAGAGTAATTAATTGTTATTCTTATGAATATTTGAGAAAAGAGACACATTTCATTACCCAATACTTTACTTTTCTGCATTACACACAGCACTTCACTTATTGACAGGTCAATCAACTTATTCTTAGTCTTCTATGACAGTAAATGTTGATGCTGAGGTTTTGAGGTTTGTTTTTACGAAATTTCATATCCTTGTATTTCGTACTTTGTCCCCATGAATCTAAAAGATATGCCTCTCATGTCTGTGCATTTAGATTTGACTGAGTTATGACTCTGACAAGGCATGCCATTTTTTAGCACTAATTGCAGGCCAAATCAGCGGGTCACACTACAATGACTGACTTCCCGTTGATTTTATAACACCAGCATGCACCTGTCTTTTTCACCTCATGCAGTAGCTTTACCTCACGTTTCTCCCTCAGTTCTCCTAAGGAATACCAAAACTATGCAACATAATTAGTGCTGGTGGACTAGGCAGCTTCCTGACCAGCCAAAGAAGAACAGGCTGGCTGGGAGAACCAAGCTGGCTCAAGAAGGAATGAGTAACAGCCCTTATTCTACAACTATATATGTCCCCTTGTGCAAGGTGCTGAACAGCTGGTGGCCAACAGCAGAGGAACTGCCATTTTATGGGTCAACATATACTGTACAGCAGCACTGTATAAAAACGAAGAAGGGCAAAGCTGGAATGGAGCGTGCATGCTCAGCAGAACCCTTCCCTGGACATATAAAGGTTAAAAAAAGACCACAGACAGAGCTGCAGGAGAGAATGGGAGGAAGTAAGGAGGAAGGAGGAAGGATGAAGGGAGTGTGTCCCTTTCAGCAGATGGATCGACCCAAAGAAAAATGGCAAGGCGGACTACTGGGTGCCCTGAACAAATTGTTCATATGGTTCCTAGAAGCAGTGTTTATGCTCCTGGGGTGACTGCTGCAGCGCATTCAGAAGAGAGGGCTCAAGTAGGATGAATGAACAATACTTGTACTGAACAGTGACTCTGTGTACTGCAGCTTTTCACCTCTGTTGTTATTATCAAGTCATTAATCATTTTCTTCACCGCATGTGTTGATTTTCTTGCCTTCGTGTCTCTTACAGCCTGCTACAGTGGAGTTTTACATTGACTCCTGTATGTTTAGGTTGTGTATAGATGTCACAGTGCTGTGCAACAGATGCAGACTATAAAGTTGCAGTTCCCTTGTTGACCTGGCTGTCATGATGACTGATAGGCCACTGGGGTAGCTCGTAGCGCGCTCTGAACAACTCTTCCCTGTTGTACTTTTCCTTGCAGAAGCCAATAGCAGAATGTCAGCTAGGGACAGGAGCAGCCAGCTTTAAATGCAATTCCTCCACGCCAGTTATGACCATTATTGCTATCGTATTACATCACAGCACCGTGGCCACTTAATTACTGTGTCTGTGCAGCAGTGCAATGTGCCCGACCCTCTGACAGTGCAATTCATTACAGACAGGCAACAATATTACCATACAGGGCAGCTTATCTTGGCCCATTCTGGATTAGAACTGGCATGTTACGTCTAAACATGTCTCCATTGTCCGCTAGCCTCGGCAGCTAAACAGGCCACCAATCCCCTGTTTGTGTTGTAGTTACAACTTTAATCCAGGATCCTCCCCTCCCCATGCCAAAATCAGATTACCAGAGTCAATTAAACTTGATCCATAATCTCAGCACACAGGCACAGTGGGCACAAGGTTATCAGGCCTGCAGAATAAAATGGGACAAATACACTGCTGATCCGAGAGGACTTACAGGCTCAGTATCTTGCTTTAGCCCAATGACTGGTTGTTATGATGAACTGCACAACCTGTAGAACCTACAAGGCAAATTATTCCCAGATTTTTGCAAATTTAATGCATTTTGTTTTTAATTGATGCTGTTGAAACCGCAGAATCTGTAAGCCAATCTGTGACATATGTCCTCACAAATGTGCTCCTTTCCCTGTTGTAATCACATTGGTGCACGCAAGAATGCACAAACATTGTGGCAGAGAGGGAGGAGAAAGGGGGTGAGAGAAAAACAAAATTAAAATCCTCTAGTGAACAGCCTGCGGGTTCCCAGCTCCCAGCTCCCACCCAGCACTGTATTTTATCATCCTTGAGTGGCTGTGCGAAGGCTGGAACAGAACCGGAGTGAGTGTGCAAATCAAACCCACTCTGGCTGGCCCATACACCGCCGGATAACAGAGAGAGACAGGACAGTGGCGGGACAGAATAACCTCTGGACTTGACAGCAGTCAGAAAAACGGTCATGCACCATTAACGCAGGTCATCAATGTTTCAGCGGTACCTTGTGGCTGTCACTCAGCTCGTAGCTTTGACATACGGTCATGCTCGTAATCAGCACCTTGGCCGGCGAATGTTCAACAGCGGAGGCAAACGAGGCCCACCGTGAAAGGAGCAATCAAAATCACATGGAATCAAGTACATATCTATCAAATCAACAAGCATTATGAGCTGATGAGGAACTTTGCTTGGCATAAAAGATGAAGCCTCTCTAGATGAGCACCGTCATTTGAGGTTCAGCCATATCAGTCGTGCTGTATTTATCTCCTCAAACATCAAGGGGGCATTGTTTCATTTCCATTAATTTCTCTAGAGTCTCAGATTAGAAGTGTTGTATTTAGCTTTAGGCTATTCAAATTCCTATACAGAAGTTATTGTAATTGCTGTTCTGCAGAGATATTTAAAGCGTGACTATCAAATAAATGAGCCTTGTGCACTACTCAACCTTGCAAACAGAGTACAAGCTCATAATTCACTGTAGGCAGCCCGAAACCCCAACCCCACCTCACATGTGGAACAAAGAGACGTGACTACTCCAGTCTGCTATGAACAGAATGAATCAATACGAACAGATGTGAAAGCAGGCAGAAGATTGCGTTTTTAATATAGGGCAGAGACACTGGAATGACTCTAATCTCTTTCTTTCTTTAGCTTTTATTTACCTGAGGAAGATTTGCCTCCTTTCACACTCATACTGTTAAACACATTGGTCACCCAATCTGACAGGCTGCTTGGTTTTTACTGATTACCTCCACTGCCACAACCGGGCACTGAAGGGCTTTTTCTCAAAGGCTCTCTGACACACTGCCATGTCTCATGTACAGTAGTGCAGGGCTTCTACAGCATTTTATCAGCTCCACAACCGATATTGAATTCAAATCTATTCACATCCCTTATTTGGCTTGAGCTTTCAAATTTCATAACTTATGTTATGAATAACTAAAACTCATAGATTCAGGCAAGATCAAATTTTGTTGCCTCAGAAAGCAAAGAGACTAAAATTTTAACTGAATGTCAAAAACCTGTAGCTGCAACCTTTCTGTCCCAAGGCCATGCTACATATTATTTCTAAGTACTGTAGTGCAACAGAAATAACATAGTGCAACATAGTCAATATGCAAAAACTGTACTGTTGATATACACTGCTATTTGTCCGACAATGCAATGCACAACAACACAACAAACTGTAGGAGGAGTGAACAATTGTAAAATGTTCAAAAAACAATGGCAGGATTGTGTGAGACGGCTACGAGAGAGGACAGGAACACAAAATGTTAAATGAGCTGCACTTATATTGTGCTTTTCTATCTTAGCGGATTAAGAGCTTTACAGTTTTCTTCTTATTCACCCATACTCACACACCGGCAGTGGAGGTCACAAGCAAAATGTTGGCCAAGCCACCAGGAGCGATTTTTGGGGTCCGGTGTCTTTCTCGAAGACACACTGACATCAGTAGGAAACGGGCATCAAACCACCCATCCTATGATTAATCAATGGCCTGTCTGCTGAGCCACACAAAGAGAATTAAATCTTAAATCCAGCACACCTGCTGAAAATGTTTATTTTCTCTGTGTGATTTCTAAAAAGCAACAGCAGCTGCAGTTTGATATCTGTTGGCAGATGTTTCCTGAGTCAAAAACGGTCAATTCTGATGTTTTTCATCATAACAATTACAAAAATAGTACACTCTGACAATTAATGCATACAGTTAGTTTGCAACAGCCCATTTGTAATCATAGAGTGGTCTTCTCCCTAAAAGTAAAGACACCAGCTTTCAAAGGGCATGCTAATTAGACCATAGCCAAGTTTTCATTTTAGGGATGTTACTCAAAGTTACTGCTGATACAATACAGTCATTTCAACACAGAAAAATGACAGTTAAAAATGAGAAGCCTGCTACCTGAAAATGTTGTATGCTGCTCTGTGTTAATAAAAATGAGCAAAGAGTGATGAAAGGTTTCCTTTGGTAGCCTCAGAGCTTTTTCCAACCCGGAACCAAATCCAAAAAGGCACCAGCTATCAGAACCAAACCTTTGTTTCTTGTCGAGATTTTTCATTGCGAACACTGGATTCGAGCCACAGCCCTGCTCCACCATACTTGTTAGAATACCTCATTCTGAGAACATGAATGAATCAAAATAAATCTTAGGGGAGATTACAACAAAAAAATGTAGAGCAAAAAGGCTGAAATGATAACCTCTTGAACAGGATTGATTCTGCTTTGTTTAAAAGTGAATTTATGAGCAAGCCGGAAACTCTGCTCGGCTCACCAACATGTCTCTGATCGTCTTTGCACATGTGTGTGTGTGTGAGTATGACAGAGGGAAAGAGAGAGAGATGGTTGGTGGTTGCTGTCTGAGAGGGTGACTCATCTCCTCCAATCGTGACACACTACAGAATGCTCAATGGATGCGGCTCTGTGTGTTCACATGTGAGCACACACACACACACACACATGCATAGAAACAGAAGACATGCCACAAACACCTCAGCCCTCTTACACACACAGCTCACGCTGCTCTGTTCTCGGCTCTCTGAGATGACATCCTGTTCAGCACACAGAGTGGGAGCATACATTAAACCGGTCCACACCTCGTTCCCTTGCAGGTCGATACGTTGTACCAAAACATGCCATTTTTCCCCTGTAACAATGGATCTGAATAGGGCAGCGCTACACAGGTTCTGCACTGTTAACACTTAAGGGCGGCGCGGCAAAGAGAGGATGCACTCTGCAAGCAACACAATGCAAACAACAGCCTCTCTAACAGAATGCATCGCTCTCTGGCAATGGAGGTCTCAGTGGGTAAATAAGCTTACGTTAGCCTGTGTGGTGCTTAACGGCACTGAGCTGGTGCATTTACAGAGCTCTCTCTCACATACACACACACATCTGTTGCTGCCCACCATTTTCATGTGCTCTTTCTCCGTCTGCAGTACAAACCTATAACAGCCCTCCTCGTGTTGGATGACTACATGAAAAGCAATTGTGTAATGTTGGGCATTTGATGGCTTTGTTTTCATCACCATAGAAACCATATTTTTACCCCAGCTTTTTGGAATAGAAAGCATGTTTGCAGGTACGGGGTCCTGCCACTGCCTCCCTGAAAAAATAAAGACTTTAAAAAAATGTATGGCCTTGTCGTGATGTTGTTTGCGGTGCTGTCAGGGAGTGTAACCAATGCTGGACTGTTGCTGCCATGTTCTGTAACTGTGACGACATTTAGGCCCCTGAGACAGAGGTGCTGAGAGAGAAGGAGGGTGAGTGATGCTCTTGAATGAATGCAGTCAACCATGCAAAGAATAAATGCACGAAGAATATGTTATGTGGTGCATCTAACAGAAAACAGCTTGTAGCAGGGACAACAATGAAAAGCAGTGATAGGGGAGATAAGGAGATGAAGAGTGATAGCATTATGTCGACGAATACCGTGGAGACAGATGGAGAGAGGAGGACAGACAGGTAAATCATTACCCCGTCAGCCCAGGAAGCTACGTTATGTCTGACTCAGATTTCTCCCTCGGTCTCTTTCCCCATCTCTCCAACCGCAATGCAATTTTCCTCCATTTTTGATTACAGATTGCTCGCCGTGATCTCAGCCCAGTTCCATTTTACCATCTGACAGTTGTGCTATCTGTGCCATTTAGACCTAAGTGGACACTCCATCTCCTTCGCCGCCAATTTACATGTTTGCATCTCGTTAGAGTCATTTATAAGGTAAAGGCAACGTGTCAGGACAGTGAAAGAGGAGGGAATTTCAACACCCAGATTAGTTTTCACCTTTGATAGCAGAGCGCATCGCTCACCCGTGTGGAATGGAATTTTGGAAAAGGCGATTTTTGAGCGAGCTTTGAAGATGAAACAGGCCGATACAAAGGTCCATCTATGGTTGTGTAATTCACTCCGACATACATACTTTCAGACATATCTTCACCCGACCTGACATCCTCTCGAACACACATGGCTACAGAATACATGAGTGCAAACTAAGATAGATGCACAGAGAAAACACTCAAGGATACAATGCCACTCAATGCTGCAGATAAACCCAATGGGGAATGTTTTCCTTTTAAAAGAATCTCTATTGCCATCCATCAAGCTAGCATTGCTGTGCTCTGCAGCACCAAGGGAAAGCTATAGGACAGTGTCTGGAAGAGTTGGGCCTCCTTCATCTTTCCCTGCTTCTCTGACTTGCCCACTGAACCCACCCTGCTATGCTGATATTGGCTCTGTCATGGACTTATTTCATAGGACGCTTTCTTTAGATTTACTTAATTGAACTTCTTATGTTGTATTAGAGATTTCATGATCATGCTGTTCGATTATAATCCTGTTCTTGTATTTTGTGATTCTTCAGTATTAGTGTTACAATTTTCCACATTGTTAATAGGCATTTTTTCCACCTATAGATGCTGTTGCACACCCAGCTGTCCAGAGAGGGGGAATCTCTCTTTGCATAGACTCTCCTGAGGTTTCGTCCTTTTTTTCCTTTATGTGCTGAGGTTATTCGAGGAGTTATTCCTTGTTGCCGCCCTGGGCCTGTAAGGCAACATGAGACACAGTGTGTGATATTGGGCTTTGCAAATAAATTTGGCTTGAGTTGACTTTTAGCACCTAACCTGATATGTTACTGCAGTTTTCTTCCTTTTAAACCCTTTGACCTGTACCATCCACCAACCACTGTCAAGGTCCAACTCATGGTTCAGAACGACAACTAGGGTCCTGCTGAGTTATAATGCCATCCCCATGTCAGAAAAGATCCAAGTAGCCAAAATATTCAGTTCCAAGCGCCCTCCAAGGATAAGGCTGGCATCATTCTACGCAGTTCCCATAGTCAACAAATCTCCTGAAAAGGCCGAAGCCAATAATGTGCCGTCTCTCTATACGTTCCTACATCCCTGCACTGTCTGTGGCCGTCATCCCCACGCCCATCTGATTCTAATGGGGACATAACTCTTTAAAAACTGGACATAAAATTTATAGTTACATATACAAAAGGGCCAAGTAATTCCCTTAAACAGTTCGGCACAGCAGTTTTTAACAAACACTACTGTGCAATGGGGCTCTGTGTCACTGTGTCTATCAGGCTTTGGCTGCACAGGTCATACTCATTAGCAGGAGCATCCTTGGTTGAGATCTTTTCATGGAATTTGTAGACAAAAGAAAAAAACACCAGCCTGATCCTTAAAGGTTGCTCCTTACTTGTTAAACTGAATGGTGCATCCTCTCAGAGCGCACAAATGCATGTTTGAACTGCTCTGTCTGTGGAACTGTCTGTCCAAGATATCATCAGGTGGTCTTTTAGTTCATGATTGAAAATCAAAAAATGGAAAACTGTCACCAATTTGCGAGGCTGGGTCTAATCTAACAAACCTTCAGCAACTTCACTGTATCCAACACAGGAGTACAATCCCGGATGATATGAAATGTATATATTAATATCAAATCCTGAAAAGAAAATATAAAACTGATACCTCTTAATAGCCCTTGCCAAAAGATATAACCCTTCATCTGTCATGCTACCCCCCCCCACCCCCCCTCCCTTCAAATTACGCAAGTCTCATTTTCTGCTGTCCTTATCTTCCTCCTGGGAGTGCACAGGGGGCCACATTGCATCAATAGCTGCTCCCTAGTTACAACCACCTTGCAACCAGCAGCAGCATCAGCAGCAGCTCCACACCCTTACAGGAGATAAAAAAAAAAAAAAAAAGATGCAACTGCAGGGCATGGCTGTACTCTCCTGGTATGCTGAGGAGAAGAATGCACTTTTACAAAGCGATAAGGACACAAGGTCAAACATCAGAGGTCGTGTTGACCATAGTCGGTAGTGGAGGAAAAGGCCATGATGTATAATAAAGCCTTTGCAAGAGTTTCATTTTTCAAGTCTATTATGAAAATGACTGTCGCCTTTAACCCTCGGCCTTTTCTGTTTTTGTGGTGATATACTTTTGCTAATCAGGGTCTGGCAGCAGCAGCACCAGCGAAATGGAGGGGCAGAGGCGGGCATTCTGGGAGCTGCCGTCTTGGCTGACAACAGAGGTGGACACGCAGACAGCCAGCCAGCCAAACATGCAGCCAGCCACAGGGCTGGATCACTTTCTACACCGCCCTATTAGAGAAAAAAAATAAGCTCTTAATGTGTTTGTCTAGACTGCCCCTGCATTGTTCAAATGAGGTGCTGTCCGGTTCAGTTAAATGCAGTGCACAAATACAGCAACCCAATTGAAAGGCAGTGACAGGAACTCAAACAGAGGCAGAGAGAGGGAAAGAGAAAGACAGAGAGAGATAGAGACGCTGTTTACACGGCATGCCCTCATTTCTACAAAGCCGTCTCTGGGGTTCAGAGAGGGTCGCACTCTCGACTAGGGAACAGCTGGTGAGACGGGGGGGGAAAGAGGAGGTGGGGGAACATTTGAACATTGACAATTTCAGATCAGATGTCATGTTATGATGCGAGCAGTCTATTTTTTTTTCTTTGCTTATTTACTGTTTGGTTGAGCGTGTGTACTGACAGTGTTCTAGGACATGAATCATGTATGTCAGATGGCCTCTGTCATATGCAAAAGGGCAAGTGCGACCTGTTTCATTTTAATCATTTGTGACTAATCATAAACTGTGCAGCAGATGCATGTCAGTCCACACAGTATTAACAAAATAAAAAACTAATTTTCATCTCATCCAAGTATCTCACTAATTGTTTGAGGAAAAAGTGTGCCAGGATCATCAACTTGGAAATGAAATCAAAATGCAACTGCATCTTCATCTTTCATAGACACTGCGTGTCAGCAAGGACAGTTTTGCATTTCAAGCAAGCAGTTTGCCTCTCTATAAAAAGCATAACACAGTTTTGGCTGCCAATTAATAAGTGACTGCACATAAACAACATCAAAACTGTGAGACCACCGAATAGCCCATTACCCTTCGTTACACACCCACATATGCGTAGGGTGTGAACTACAGGGGAGCTACGGGGAGTTTGGCTCCTCATAATAAGACACGAGCTCCCCTGAAAAAGGGATTTGTGAATTTTGTGGGGTCGCTAAAATATTGACAGCTTGCTATTTTAGTAATGCATTTCTGTATCTTCCTCATCATGGATCATGCAGAAAATTAGGCTATTATTCATGTAATTCATGTATTCATACATGACGGAGATTTATTGGTAATTCACGTTAATAAAGGCACTGCAATGCATGCTACTCTTGCCATCATCATCAAAGCGTCATTATAAACCTCACTCACTTTAATTTAAAACAAAACAGAAGAACAAACTTTCCCCCTCAATCTGCACACTGAAACACTGTTCATTCAGCATACAGATGTGTCACTAAGAAAACAAGGCAGCTTACTATCAAATTTTGGATTTACCAAAAATCTGAGTCAATCAACTCTGAGGAGCAACCGGAAGCTTGAACTGCAAAGTAGTTAGCACAGGTATTTACAATGCTCCTGCATGTGTATGTTGTTTTAGGCTGCTTTGTTGACAGATGACCCTGACAATTGACGTCTTCAGTGTACTGAAAAATTATTGTGTTCATCTGCATGTGATGTTGATGAGAACTTGATCCCTCATATGGAGCTTGACATGCTCTGCTTTTGATTTAATGCTCATGCATTTGTGTGTTTATAGGCTGTTTTGCAATTTGACCCATCCACATATTAGTTGTGCCAAAACCTACAGAATATAGAGCTTATAGTATACTGTGCTCAGCTTTGGTTGGACATATTATTTCATACTGTGAGGTTTGGTTTTGATACCCATGTGTAGGTTTGATGTGGTCAGATGTGCTGACGTAGGCCTACATGCTTGCAGCTGTGAATGTTTCTTTGCAACAAGAGTCACGGTCAGTCCGTTTACTGAGACCTCTGTAAAACAGAAAATGAAATAATTAACTGATGTATAAACCGTAGCACTCAGGACTACAAAAGTGTACTTATTCCACACAGGAGGGTGGATTAGTGAAATGGTCTCGCTCTCTGCAATAAAGTGTGCAATTGTTATTACTGAAATAAACAATGTCACTCTCTCTCTCTCTCTGCTCGCCTCTGTGGTGCGGAAAGACGCGCAGCTACAGTTCATCTGTTTTCTTATTCTTACTATTCATATCCTTATTACTAGGAATAATGATAAATAAAGCTAAATAATCAGCTTTATAAATGCTGTATCTGTCATTTCTGACCATGATAAAGTAAGAAAAAAAAGGAAAAAAAAGTGAGCTCCCCCGACAGCCATGGTATAGTTCGCACACTGCATATGCACACACATTAAGTGCAACAATCCCTTCTGCTGCAAGCAGCACTATTATAATCTTTCATACACTTAGCTGAGGAGCATACATAATTTGAATAACAATAGGTTAAAGCAATGCAATTTGTATCCAGGCTAAAAGAGGGATACACACGCAATTAAAAATAGAGCAGCCAATGCAGAGTGTTAAGAGAAAGGGCCAATACTAAGTATTGGCTTACTCCTGCAATGGCAGGGTAAAACTGTTGATGTCTGAGATAAATGGTAGTCTGTGAGCTCTGAAATCATTAGTCAGGCAGAAAACAATCTGCATCACATGTCAGGTTACTGGCCAGCAGCACTCTGTTCTGGGATTGCTGCTGGATGAGCCAGACCTTTCCTCTTTCACACCAAAGCAACACCACAGTCAGAAAACGCTGAGAGGTTAAATCAGAGCAGTCTGCTGTGGCAATGTGGCTTCAGCGAGCACACGTGCTCCCTCACACCCTCCAATCCCCATGTGTTACAGTAATCACGCCTGACATCAAATTTAAGTTAATGCTTACAAATGGAACATGAGTGCATTTATTAAATATTAACCTAAGCTAAACCTCAAAGCCGCAAAGTTTAACACCACAGAAACACATAGTGTACGTTACTGATCGCTCTTATCCTGTGAAACTATGTGCATACTTTCAGTTACATCCACAGTAAGTCATATTTCACATTTTTAGGCTAACAAAACCTTTTTATGTTTTCACCAAAAAATTTAAACAAGACAAGACAGCATTATCCAAACTCAAATTAAAGGAATAGCTCAACATTCTTGGGGACTATGCTAATTTGCTTTCTTACCAAGAGTTAGATGTGAAGATCAGAGAGTTAGCTTAGCTTAGCATGAAGACTACAAACAGGGGCAAACAGCTAGTCTGTATCTGTCCAAAGGTAACAAAACCCACCTATTAGCACATCTAAAGCTCACTAATGAACATCTTATATCCCGTTCATTTAATCTGTACTCAAACAGAAGTGGAAGAAGGACGTGTTGTGGTTTTACATGAGGTTATGTGCCAGACTATTTCTTGGCTGGAAGCAAAGACTTCTTAGAGTCTGTCGTCACAGTGAGGTTGGCAATTTACTGCTACTGGCCAAGAAACAGTCTGGCACATAACCCACTGTAAAAATCCCAACGTGTTGTTTTCACTCTTCTGTTTTATTACGGCCCAAACAAACAACATATAATGTGCTAATTAGTGACTTTTAGATGTGCTAGTAGACAGATTTTGCTACATGCAGACGCATCCACATCAGTTGCTTCCCCAGTTTTGTGGTCTTTATACTAAGCTAAGCTAACCTGCTGCTATAGATATTTATAGACAGACAGACATGAGAATGATAATGATTTTCTCCTCTTTTTCTTAGCAAGAAAGCGAACACATGTATTTCTTCAAAATATTGAACAACTGCTTCACACAATATTGTATTTTACTATCAGCAGTTATTTTCTATTTCTGCAGCAGAATCCATAATCGGTAAAATTATCTTTATCTCTTGTCTGTACTGTACATAGACTAATCCGCAGCCATGCTTCCTGCACGTGAGATATAATTGGTCCTCCAAGAGCTGCAGGGCTAGAGGCTAAGAGGTGCATATTGTATGATGCTCTCTGATCCTCTAACACAAAGCCCCCACCCCCCTCCCCCAGACGTCACCGTCTGTCATCACTCTGTCCCTCTTCCCCTTCCATTACAATGCATATCAACAGAGAATGCCAACAAAGTGCTGTGAGACGCGGTTGCATATCTAAACAGGTCATCGTCATTATCACTGTAAATCCCTTCATCTCCTAAAACACACACACACACACACACACACACACACACACACACGCACACACACACCAGAGATCCTTTAGCATGAAAACATCTCAGAGATAGAGAGTCCAGGGCGTGAGGATAGAGTTAACCCCGCTGAAGCCGAAACTTGTTTGTGGACGAACAACAAAAACTGTCTTGTTGTCTCATTATGTCTGCCTTGAGCACAGATGTGGACAAAGGACTAATGAGGACACAGCACTCTGACAATGCTATATGCTGAAAAATAGACACAAACAAGAAAACTGGTTATGAGCTACAGAGGATTTGAAAGATGCCGGGAGGTTATTTTCAATTAGCAACACGTGTCGAGCACCACTTACACTATGTGCATGTTAGCCATAATTGCTAAACAAGAAAACACCAAATGTGGATTGAATTTGAGTAATAACTTTAGAGGATGTTTTTTTTTTTTTTTTTAGAATGTTATCACAATCAGTTGGTGTGGATGAGGCTGAAGCACAGAAAGCTTTCTAATTTTGGTCCATTCATCTTTTATTTCTTCCAAGTTACTGCCTTTTCACAGACAATGATAGTGATTCATGTAGCAATAACCATTTTGAGATGCCTCGAAAAAACAAAGTAAAGCTGATTTTTTTTATTTGTGAAACGCAGCCTGGTTAGGCCTGTGTTCTCAGGATAAGCAGTTTAGAGAGTGGATGGATGGATTCTCACAGTTGTTCTACTATACAGGTATTTTGTTCTTCAGTGTGGGAGACAGAGCTTGCGGTCAGCGCTAGCAGTCAGCAGTAATGTCACACTCTTATCAAACCTGTAGAAGGCAAAGCCAATGAGAACTAATGTATCAAGATGGGATCCTGTCTTGGTTGGTTTGGTTCAAAACAAGAGGAGCAACAGCGAAGACAAGTGAATTGTGGTCTGTGGCGATTTGGAATCAGAGAGACTCTCACACCTCATAATGAGAAGTGAGGTCAACGGGCCTCATGCAAGAACATTTTCATATTCTTATCCTAAACCTCTGTTTCTTTTTTCTGTCGGGTTTGAACACAGACTATGTTCCATTACAGGTCCGGTTACACTGTCAGGTACAATGGAGGATCCTCCCATGAAAAGCAACCTACATAAAGACCACAACACAGCTGTTAATAAGTGAGAATTTAATGTAGAAGTTCTCATGCCAAATGCACATGACACTGGTGTCGCTCACCCGTGTGATTTAACTAACATGTTCTAACAACAGGCCTGGACCACTCGTGGATTTCCTCCGTACTTAACACACAATTCTAAATAAAAGTGGTAAAAGAGTGAAGCTGTTTGAATGAATGGTTCTTGAATGACACAAGATTTTTTAAAATACACACCCACAATGCTAAAGAGTAAACCAGCGGGTCTCCAACTGGTTGGTGACTCCTTATGGAAATGCCTTTTTTCATGCTTCATATGCCTGTGAGTTGTTAGCACTTGTTAGCAGTTTCCCTCATCATCTTCTCAGATTGATTCATTATAGATAATAAATGGATAAATAGATAAAAGTATCCAGGGTTCATCAAAATAAAATACACAAAAAAGTCAAAAAAATGACTGTAAATGTGGTTCATAAACTTTGTTTTACATTATTTCATACTCCAATGATCATCTCATGACCTCTGAGATTTATTTTGTGATGCTCTGAAGGAGCTCAGCCCCTGAGCTAGTAACCACGGGGCTAAAATCCTGATCTGCATAAATTATTATATAAGTACTTAAAAGTTGCTCCACCTCAGTCAGCTACAATGGGAAACTGCTACTAATACACTGATGCATCAGTATTAGCAATCTAACAATATATTATATAATAACATCTCGGCCCCTGGGCACACTTTTCTGCAGAACAAATACTTTGACTCTTCATACTTGAAGTATATTTTGCTCAGTAACAGTTCTGTAGTTTACCTAAATAAGATTTTGAATGCAGGACGTTTACTAGTTTTATATTAAGGTGCTGGTATTTGTACTTACATAAAGGTTCTGAATACTCTGAACAAACATTACAGTCTGTGAAATGCAGACGCCTACATCCATATTTACATCCACACTGCATGAGACTCTACCATGTTTAGCCAATAGGTGACCTGCTCCACTGTCACCATGATGCAAAGCCTCACTCGAGGAGCCTCCAGTTTACAGGTTTCGACTTTGCCTCACATATTCATTATGTCCCGTACAGTGTATGGGAATACATCTCTGAACAGCTCTTCCCTTATTGGACTGTGGCCTCAGAGCCTCTGTTATGATTGGATACTTACAAAAGCCAGCCACCCCCTCCATGTGTCTCTCATTCTAAAGGTCTGCTCCTGCATATTAAACAGTCTGGAGCGTTGCAGCAATCAAACGCAGGAACTCCTTCATCTACATTATCACCTCAGTGAATAAATTAATAAATAAAAGAATAAAATTAGCTACGTCTGAGACAATAAGGGGTGGGGGTGGTGGGGGGGTTGAAAAGGGGTTTGGTGGGTGAGAGGCTTGTCATTGTGATGAAGACAGATGATGAGGCTGCATTGCTGTAAACGAGTGAGTCAGCCCTTCGTTCAGACAGACACAGGCCTGCAGGAGGGAGAACAGGGGAGGAAGGGTGGGGGGGTGGGGGGGCTCAGAAGGAGGGAAATGCATGGGAACTGTCCCCGGTGCTGAAATCTGGAATGGCTGCTTTCTAACAGTTTCCAGTTCAGCTTAGTGCAGGGGAAAAAAAAAAAAAAAAGAATCGAGGCGTGCTGTCTTTCAGTACCTGACCCACATCTGAAACAATCTGTAGCTCTAGTTTTAGTGTAACAGGTCAGTAATTGACCTGCTTTTCAATGCGAGCAAAACAAAATGATGCGTTTCATACACCTATCAATTTTCAAACTCCACAGCAGGGGGAGTATAATATATGCTCAAACAAAAGCTTTAGAGGCTGCTGAGTTCTTCCACACACATTCTGTCCCAAGTCAGATATTTGGCATTCTGATCACAAAGCCAGCGCAGGGTGATTCTCTACCATGTAATTCTCTCTGAGCCAAGTCAAAAAGATTCTCATTAATGTACTTTTTATATCCCAAACCTCAGTCCCCGGGGACAATTGTATTGGGCTGTCATGCTATTTGTAGACTAATCATCTCCACACATACACATATACACACACTCACAAGCCCCATAAGAACTGAATGTAAAAGAATCTGGATCAACAGGAATTGGATATTGCATTGTGCCTTTCAGGCATCTTCCCAACACCCCTTCTCTTTCCACCCCCTCCGCCCCCCAACACCCATATTCTTTGAAATGATTTTGTTGCATTATTCATCTTTCAAAGCTGTCATACTTTGTGGCTAACCCTCTGTCAGTTTGCTCAACATCACAGATGCACCATGAGATGGATTCTTACACTGTATATTGCAGACAGCTGATCCAACAAGGAATTCAGCTGTATCATTTTGAGGCAAGTAAGGTGATACAGCTATATTACATACTGATGTAACAGCTGAGAGCACCACTTCACACCCAGAAAATGCGAGCACCACCCTCACCTGTCTTTTTCACATTGTCACAGCAGCTGAAACATGTAACTTTGGTCATGCAGACTTTGCAACTTGTTACCCTGGTCTTCCTTTTAAAAAAACACCAAAGCATGGGGGGGTGTTAATGTTATTTCAATGCTTTCACTTCATGAGTAACACATCAGAGCTTCACTGATGGAGTCCCTTTACTTGTAAATACTCTAAATTAAAAACGGGCAGTCAGCGAGTAATAGGCAATTCCTCTCAGTCTGACGTGAAAAGATTATGCAACAGGTCCAGTACTTGCAGAAGCCGCCCTAGGCTATAAGGGTCATTGTTGCAATATACAGTATTTCAGATGAGGCCAAGAGGAGGAATGATGTCACAAGTCCGTAAATAAGGGTCCTTTTCTCGGGCACTGCAGAGACCAGGCGGGTGTGGTGACTGCATTAGTAGACGCGCAATCCCCGGCGCAAACGCTCACCTAAGACCATAATGTGGACATTACTGTAACGGCTTTCCACCGCCGCTGTGACTACGGTCTATTGCTCGGACGTGTCTTGAAGTTGAAATCATTAATCTGCTGCCAGCAAATTTGACAAATTCACTGATCTCGCTTTATTCTGTCCGCCACAAGGTGCCCATTGACGGCGCGCCTCCCCAAGCCCGTGTTAGATAGAAAAATACATGTACAATGACAAGCTGACATCTGCTCTCCATCTGACAACAGCTTGGTATTCTCCACGGACACCCCACTCTCTCCCTCTCAGCACCCCATGCCTCTTTTTTATACGCTGCTTTCCCTCTGTACCCCACTCTTTCTCATTCCTATGCGGCTTTTTTTCCCATGCCAGCTCATTTCCACACACGAACAACGGAACTGAACAGCGGCTTCATAAAATATGCAGGAAAAAAGGCAACTCGGAAAGCACCGACATCTCAAGCACAACACTTTTCATGCTCTACTGAGAACTGACCTCCCAGTCTAACGAATCCCACTCTTCGGTAAACATCCGGAGGATTTCTTTTCATCCAAAAAAAGCGGACCAGGCGCAGCGGCTCTATGGAGCGACTGGGCGATGCGATGCCATTGCGCTTTTGGTATTATCCTCATGAAATCAATTTGAACAGGAGGACGTCGTCAGTAGAAGGCATCTCGGCGACGTCGAGACCAACTTGAGCGACACAGGAGAACGATGCTAGGTTTTACAGTCCAACATTTTTGCTCGGCGATGGTTGCAACCAATTACCACACCACTTGCGCTCGGAGGCGAATAGCTCCTGACAAGGCGCTCCTTCTCTTGAGCATCGCTTCTATTTCAGCTGCTGTGCTGCTTTTCGGAAAAAGGTGGCAGGCTATACAACACACGCAACTTCTCATTTCCAAGGATATAGGGGGAATTTAGCGTAGCGCATACTCCAAAGCCAATAAATCCCCGTAGCGCATTTGACAAATCCTTTCCCTCTGCTGAAGGGGCAACAATAAAGGAAGCTTTTAAAGGTCCCTGCATGAAGTGCTTCTTAAAACACGTGACTCCATCTATTCCATGGTGAAAAAAAGATGCATTTGATCCATAATAGGCCCTAAGCAGTGGAAGACACGTTATGTGGGGGCATGGATGTGCTAAAAATGAATGACACTGGTACCACACGGTAGACTACTCACCATTAGCACAGCAAAGTTATTGTGATGGGTGCAATGAATAGTGGTCGTGTTGCCCCCGGAGCCTGTTATGTGGCAGCCCTCTGCCCTCCAGCCACCGTGTCCATCCAGCAGGTCAAAATCCCAATAGGCTGCGGTGGGGTCTACACCCAGTGCGAAGTGCCTGAGAGCAATAGTAACGGAGTGCACGGCGCTCCCGAGGCTGCACCCATCTGCAAGAAAAGCAACACATTCAATTAAGGAAACCAAGTGGAAAGTCTATAAGTGCTATGGCAAAAGAAGCGCGGACATGGGCGCGCACATTCACATACAAACTCCTGTCTGCAAAACACACACATGCACGCACACACACAGTCACACGGGAGCATTATGTAGACATTACTCAAGTGTCAGACTGTTGTTGACAGACTGTTGTGTGGAGTGTTGTAGATAAACTTTAATCTCAATTAGAAACCTAAAGTAGCTTTTTCTTCAGCAGAGTGCCGCAGTAAAAGTACAGTGTGAACATTCATAAAATGATTTCATTAATTCGAATGAATGAAACCAAGAGTTTGGGTTTATTTTGGCAACATGCACAGGAGGCTGTGAAGCTGTGTGTGTTGACATGTTGCGCAGAACAAGCTGATATGCTCTGTGTGCGTGTGTAAGCATGTAGACCGAGTCGGCATGACAGTACAGCGTTGACATCACAGGCATGATGATAAAAATGGATTTCCTCTTACCTAATTTGGTGAAAGCAACTGGTGTTGAAACGCTCCTACGCTTCCCATCATCTGCGAGATTTGACGAATTCCCCGTGCAAGGAAAGAGTTTCCCATTGCGAAACACAATAAACTGCAGCTTGCAAGTGGAGTTATCAACAGATTGCAACGCAGAGGAGGAGATAGGCGTACCAGCCAGCGGTAAATGGATTGAGGCGACTGCCTCCGAGTTCTGCGGATGGAACAAAAAAAAGAGAAGAAAATAAAAATTAAATAATGTCTCCGAGATGCACAGGAGAAAAAAAAACAAACTCCCATAGAAAAGACAGACAAATTGCTTCCTTCTCCAGGAGTGGAGGCGACCATGGACCACAAGTGACCAAGGGAATGAGAATCACGTTTGAAGCGCTCTAGTGCGCCTATTTGGTCAGGCTCCCTGCCGCAGAGGTGGAAATGGTTCTTACCATTTCAGCTTGAGGGCACATCAACACTGCAGCTTGATTTAAAGAGACAACCGGTCTGTCTTTATCTTCTTTTCACCGACTATAGACACCTGAGAACCCCCGAAAAAAAACATCCCTGACAAGATTTGGGAAAAAAACGTGGAGGTTTCTGGGAGAAAGGCATGGCATGGGAATGTCAAGGTATAGACCCGCGCCATCTTTGAGCCCAAGTGATTCCAAACTCTGATCCTGTAAACTTGCTTTTTTTTTTTTTTTTTTTTTTAAATTGCTGTAACTGCAAGAACGAGAAAAAAAGCCAAACAATTTCCCGTGCAGGCAAAAATCCCAGCAGAGTTGCATTCAAGATCCACAATCCCTCTGATCTGTTATGACCTGTGGCTAATAATCTTACATACTGAATAAATAACCTGTTAGCAGTCAGAAGTCTCTGCCCGTCCTGTCCCAAGAAAATCTGTGCTAAAATCTGGATCCAGTCTTTAGGAGCTACATTATTACAGCTGCAGGAACTTTTGGCACAGCTCAGGGTTTAGTGAATTGATGCCCCTGGTGGACAGAAATGTTGCTCAAGGGTGTGTGGACTCAGTGCACTTACAGGACAGGCAGCACATAACCCTGCCAAAAGATCAAGTTTAATCATAAAAATGCATCTGAAGTGACAGCATCAGCATACAGTATGAGACCTACATGTGTGGCCACACACTCAACTCCATGCATCCTATCATCTGATAGAACTGTGCAGGCTCTTACGTGTTTAATATTTAATGCATGAGATAGAGAGGATGGAGAGGAGGAACTATGGTGTACTTGCAAAGGCAAATAAACACATTGGGCTCAAAAGGAAAGGCTTCCACACACACACGCACGCACACACACGCACGCACACACACACACACACACGCACACGCACACACACAATCTCAGTTGTAATTTATTCAGAAAAGTGCTAAACTTCTGGTCAGTGACCTTCATCAGAGTAAGAAACACTGAAGTGCAAAGCACAGACTGATTTGTTAAGGATTGATTACACAGAAACTGTTCCTTCAATTAAACATAACAGCTGAGGTTACTGACACGTCTTCTCTGAGAAAAAACAAAACAACAAAAAAAACACTGAAGGTCCCCACATACTTATCCTAATGGCGAATGATGCTCGTGAGGCTGATGATAAAATGTGTTCATAATAAAGATAATGGTGGTAAGCGGGGGTTCGCTTTCCAAATGAAGCCTGTTTTGTTCAGCTTTCAATCACGTCACAGTCCAGTGTGAGAGGATCAGCACTTTGAGCCTAAAGGGGAGGGAAACTTCCTGCCCAAGATGAATGCGGATGCCCATAAAGTGCCCTTACAGTTAATGGGGAGCTGCTTAGTCAGACGTTCAGCCCAATCAATGGCCACAAGAAATTTCTTAATCAAGTTAAACAAGAGCTCACTTGTCCATTCTTATGTTTTCTTATGTGGGCTACAGTGTTGTAATTACATGAAGGGCTTTGAGGCCCCTCTTATGCAATAGTCTTGGTTGTTTTGAGGCTCCTGGCCCTTCTGTTATCCTGGAAAATAATTCTATATAGGTGACAAAGAACAACGGTGTGCTTAAGCACAATTCCTTTACATTACGGCCACCATGTGCGAAGAGCCAGAGGTGATTCTACAGCATTGGGTTTGTTAGCTATTAGTTTCTGTATTGACTGGCTCTTGAAAGGCTATTGATTTTCATCCCGCGGTGTGCGTATGTGAACAGAGGAAGAAAGACAGAGGAGCCTTTCCCTGAAATTTATGTTGCATCATTTCCTTTCTCTGAACAGCTTAAGCCTGGCAGTCTGTTTCGAAGACGTCACAGGATACAGACATCAGGGATAGAGACAGAGAGGATTTGAGCCTCGGTGACAATTGAGAGCGTTAAATACGGCTCTAGCACGCTGTTCGAGGGGTCCCTTCGCATATGACGAGCAAGGATGCCAGGTGACCTCCATCCCTGGGGGATGTGTTTTCAAAGCGAACAACTCACAAAAAGAAATCTTATCTCATATACTTGTCTCTTCATCTCTTTCTACATCTTTTATCCTCTTTTATGTGGCGTATCAAAGGGATTTACAGCCTAGAGGGTGTGCTATAAGCCACGGTGTGTGCAAGGTCCCCTCCTAAGCTACAATCTATGTTCCTCCTGAGCAACCTAAACAGCTACATTTCCTCAACCCCAACACCACCGGGGACCTCACACTTCAGAGTTGATTTAGGTGGATGTACCTCAGTCATCTGACCTTCCTCCCAGCCCCTCCCTTTCTAACAGGGCAGCATGCTGTAGCCTTAGTAACCATAATCACACACTCCCCTCCGTCTCTAGCCTGGTGATCATTGTCCCTTTCCTTTTTTTTCCCCTTCACTTATTCCTTTCCTTACAGAGGGCATCCAGGTGAATGTTAGCAGTCACCTCCTATTTCAGGCTGTTCCCTCTCGCTCACCTCCCTCCCTCCGTCCTCCTCCACCTGCTCCTTGTTGCACAGCTTGGTGGAACCATAAAACTGCAAAACAGCCTGCAGGGCAAAACACAACAGCAGTGTTTGACCCAGGGCAGGCACCAAATCACAGCATAAACATCACACTTGAACATGGCTCCTTGATTTCACAGGGGGATTACTGTCGAATGCATTTAGACAAAGAGGTGGAAATTAAGTGAGCCAGAAAATGTTTTTATTGTATAATACAAAATTAGAAAAAAATAAAAACAGCTCTGCGCCTTTGTAGATATATCTGTGAGAGAGATAAATTTATTTATTTGCGCAGGCAGCAACTTGGAAATGAACTATGAATGACATGAATTTAGCTCAAAGAGCAGGTTGGTGAGCTCGGCCCCAGCCGAGAAGAACTGCTGACGAGCATGATGTGAGATTTGCATAATTTCTTTTGTAATCACTGGCAGTCCCGTCAGCGCGGACGTGGTCAAAGGCACAATGACCATGACAAATAGGTAGACATCAGGAGACTTCAGGGGGCTGTTTCGAACCCATGATGTTTTCAGAGTCTGAAAATAAATCAGTTTGCCCACAAGTAACATTTAACACAACCTTATACACACGCCTCTGCTGGAGCTGCTTTCGAGGTTTGAACATATTTGTATTGCCTGGCTTAAAAAATATAAACAAAGGAAACATAATTCTACAAAAGTGATTGCCATGGCTGCAGCTTAAAAGGCGGTTTCCTCTTGAGCATTATTATGTTGTAGAGTTGTTAGCATTACTTATCAAGGGAAATTAAACACAGCCCTACACGGTTGCCATGCCAACAAGAGTCTGTTTCCTCCAGACTGGTTGTGTTGGTTGGTGGGGTGGCGTGGTGTGGTGTAAGCTGGGGTGGGGGGGCCATTTGAGCAGATTTGAAGCAGGAATTCAGGCTCTTTGGAGAGGCAGAGCTGTGCTTCAGCTGTCAGCTATACTCTCCTCAGACAGCTCTGACTCAAACTGTCACATCACAGGGTTGTGTTTTAACAAAAACATTCAAGAGGCTGCAACAGATGGACAGCATTGTTTGATTAAAAAGGCATTGTGGGTTAGAAATTAATGAATTCATTGTGTGTAAGAGCATAACTAATATATTAGCTGCAGGGTGATTGATACTGAGCCAAAAGGAGCCAAGTCTTTGAGACAGAACAGATCCTAGAAGGGAAATTCTCAGCATTAATTAAGGCAAATACACATTCTCTCTACAGAACGTCATTGGCCATTTTCAGCTTCTTCCGTATGCAGAAATGTATTAGAAGAGTTTGTCTCATCAGTTTCCTGATGACACATTATTGTAGCCTACATACCCATTGTTAGTGAAGGCAGAGATGACTGTGACTCAGTACAGAATGTCTCCTGAAAGTACATATTTCCATGCAGCGCTGTAATGATAAGAAACAATTTGGGCACACAAAGAAAAAAAAAAAACTTTTTCTATTCCTCTGAGTCATCTCTCATTTATTCTTAAAGGCTCAGTTCACCCAAATCAAAACAGAACATGTTCTAAGTCACTGTGCCGCTGTATCAAACTAAACAAAGTTCCTGTTTCATGTGCAGAGATTGTAAGATATCCACCTACGAAACTCAAGATGCAACTAGTTCTTGGATAGAAAGAATAGTTCCAATGAAAACTGTTCACAGTGTGAATTCATCCACAGTGGAATGAACACAGTTTATACAAAGCATCCTTGTATCCAGACATAATGTTGATACTGGACGATTCTGCAAAAGTTAAGTGACAATGTTTTTAATGTACCATCTGAGCATTTTTAAAGATAACAGCTACTGCTTTTTTGCTCATCTGTATATGACAGTAACACTATGGTAAAGGTTAGGGAAAGGTTAGTGATTGTGGAAAATGAACTATGGTTAGGCAAAGATCCTGGTTACGGGTCATAAAAAAGAAAATGTTAATACAGTAGCAGCTCTGTGACAGGATGCAAACTCTGTTATCCTGCATTGAAGTAACATAGAAAGGGCACACTACTACCTGTAGTGGTGCTCAACGTTGCTGTTGGGTTTAAATTGTGACATGCAGAATCATTCATTGTGGACATACTTTTATTTTTTTTAAATCTAACCTTTTAATGCTGTGAGAACCACAGATTAAGTTACACTGACCTCCACTGCATTAGCCTGGTAACTTTTCCAACTTTTCCAGTGATTCAAATAGGTGTGTTTCTGTGTTCATCGATGGTTGATTCTCATTTGGAAAATAATAAGCCAATCTGAGCTTTGTTGGCCTGATTAAGAAGGAGGATGTAATCTTCCTGTACCAGAGCCAAAAGAGTTGCTACCGCCAGGAAAAATAGTGAAAGAAAAATGGCAATAAGTGTGGATGAGATCAGTGCAGTACAGGTTTTTTAAAGTTAACTGACAGAAATAACAACTCTCAATTCTGCAATGGTCATAACAAACATTAATTTAAAGCTGGATACATACTTGAAGCAAGGACTTAAAATGCAGTCCTAGGTTTCATTTTATATTTCATCATCAGATTTCATCTACTGATAGAAGAATCACAGCACTGCACAGATGTAGGTTACAGGATCAGTCCGTACTGCACTTTAATTACAGCATATTCCCAAAAGTAACTTACGTTTTACGTTCTTTCATTTACTCTGTGATACATGCAAAGGCTACACACATTCTTATGTAACAGGGGACCATCTGCAGTTTTTGCAGTCTCCATGTTGTATTTCCGTAGCCTCCGTAGTCCTGATGTGTAGCTGAATTTCTGAGGAGGTTTTATACAACTTTGGATGCAGTAGTTCTCCCCAAGACCGTAACATATTTTGATGGACTTCCCCTTTGACACAGCGTGGAGCGGAAAAGTAAATTAAACAAAATGGCAATTCAGTCTTATTATAAGGCTACCAATATATAAGGACAGTGGTAAGGACAATGCCTTCATACAGTTTTAAACACTGACTACACACACTGACTGTTTCCTGCAGAGCAGTGAGTCATTCAGAAGCTGGATTCAATCACCTGTTCACTGAAATACTGCTCATTTTCTGGGTTTATTTTTAGGGGAGATGCTATATTGTCAGATATACAAACTAAGCAAACATCTAGGAGATGATTTAAATGAACTGCCGCCTTTAATCCTGGAACTTACTCACTCCTCCTGATAGCAATGCTAAAGATGGCCAACTTAAAGTAACATTAATGTTACCTCCACTTCCACAGCACTTGAAGCTGGAGACTTAAAAAAGGATTGTATCTTAAAGACAAGTTTGTGCTCTGGTTTTTGGCTTTTTTTTGTTTGTTTGTTTGTTTTTGGTAAATAACATTTGAAAAGTGTTTTTCAGATAGCTCAGTATGTAATGTTGTAAGATATCGATAGTGAAAACACGACATCTCTGTCTCTGTCTCTGTCTCTCTCATTGTTAAAGAGCAGACAGAGTAAAGATTTGGATGCGTCAATAAGTGAATAACCTTCTTGTTCTCGTCCATGTAAGTTGAGGAAATGGCTCTCCTGCAAGCACCTGCTGAGAGAGGCAATGACAAACCCCAAGCCTTTTATCTATTAATGTATTCATTCACTCTAAACCGTTCATTACCTGTTTATTCACCAACATGCTCCTTCTCAGTACTTCTGAACCAGTTATAATTGGTCTGTTTGTGAATAAGACTGAATTGGCATGACTGGAATTCCAAGAAAAGAGTCAGTGTCCAGTTCATAACAATATACCTTTTTGCCTGAGGTTGAATACGGATTTCACACACGCACGCACGCACACACATGCACACACACACAGACAGTCGAGTGGTCCTTTTGGAGTCAGTCCAGGTCATGCTTTACTATCACCACATTTTCTCTCCGACGCTCAGGCTTCTCAAGTTTGATTCAGCTGCGGGGCAGAGAGACAGGATTAATGGGCGGTCATTTGGTGCAGCAATAACAGTTGGCTATCACACAAAGTGGGTGTGCTAGCACTGCCCGAGAGGTGAAACACAGTCATAACTTTGGATTAGGCCGCAGGGTCCTGTCCTCTCTATCTGGACTGCCCGATGGATATGAGAGTTCCCCGTTTAATTCAGTACATCTACAGTCACTGGTTTTCCAGTTACTCCCAGGTTAACCTTCACTTATTTTGGGTCATCAGTTCAATAGAGAAAAGGACAAGACAACTACACAATCAAGGTCATGTTGAGCCACTAATTCATTAATAGATTTCTCACTTCTGTTCCACCTGTCGGACAGCGTTATTTCAGACTCACTGCGTCTCAAGCCAGAAACAACTTTGCTGCACAGATCAAATGTCACAACTGGTCCAGTCACTCGCACCGCAGTCAGAGCCACAGCTTAAACCAGAGAGCGGGTATTCCACTTGAACAACATGATTAAAGTAAATCTCCATTTGAAGAGAGAGGGGGTAGAACAATTTCGGTCTCTTCGGGCCTTTTCAGATTGTAATTTGAGATTCGGCTCGGAGGTGAAATGAATGTGAACTAGTGTGTGTGCTTCGCAGATTGAATCATTCAATTACTTTTCAGCCGCTATTTGATTTTCTGCGTGTGTGGTGTTTATGACAATCTCTCAGCCAAGGCCAAGTATTGATCTCATAAACGCACGCCATCAAACAGTTTGCAGTTTGAGGGAAAAATTGAACTCGACAAATTAACTGGAATGAAATAATTATACTGCAACCCCAGCAGTTGACATTCATGCTGTACTGAATCCAACTGCTGTAAAACAAACACACACATGCAGATACACAGAGGATTTGAGATGTGTATCTCTCTCCTTTACATGATGTACCGTGTGTATTAGCCGATAGTAATAACCACTGAGATTTGTTGGCCCATAGTCCTTGCTCCCATTTCCGATTCAGTGGCAAGAAGGTAAAGCTAGTCCTGTCCAGGTGTTTCTATGGTAACCTGTTTACGAGTCTGCGTGACTTAACAATTTCCCTCCACAGACGCAAGGTTGGGGGCTAGGGGGCGTGTCGTGTGCGTGAAGTGCCTTTACATCAACATGGGTATAAATGAATATGCATGACTGTGGGGAACTGGGGGTCATTCATCACCAAAAACCAGAGCAGAACATTCTACGGTGGGATGGCTGGCTGGAGACCAAGACCACTTGGGAACATGATAAACCACCTGCTCAGCCTCCTCTTCAGCAAAGATCAAACTGTTAAGATTTCAAAGACTGAAAAAAAACCCCAGATATAATTAAATTTTTATATGTGATCTGATCAACCCCCAGGAAAGTGTAAATATTACATTTCCTTGAGAGCATTATGATGCAAGATACAGAGTGGTCCGAGAGCTGCTCATTAATGATAATCTAAACACAGGCAGCCTCTCTATAGGATTTCTCCTACACAGCGGTGTTGAGCTGCGGACCCTATCGTCCCTCGCGTCGCACCTACACACACCTGCTGCTGTGTAAACGAATGAGACGTGAGAGGGGTCGAGGGGTCGAGGGGTCAAGGGGTCGAGGGGTCGTCACAGTCTGCATACCAAAGACAAATCACGCTGAGGAGAAAGAACAAAGCTCTGGAGATGAATCACCTCCACGCACACACGACTAAACAGCATAATAGGGCTTCTGCGGTCCCATCAGTGTGGTAGATGATGCAACAAGCTGACTGCTTTCAGTTGAACCCTGCAGCAGGGAGGCAGTGAACCAATCACACAGACACACACACTCACATGTCCTGTCAACCAGGACAAAAACAACAGCATGAAATCCATCATGCAATGCTGTGTGTAAATGCAGAGGCTGTGTTGACAACCGTACATGGCAAATTATGAATAGATGAAAATTCATAAGGAAGTATTGCTTAGCTTAAATATATTTAAGCTACCATTAGCATTGTCAAGAGATGTGATTGTCTTAAATGGCCTCTTCTCTCGTCTGGAAAATGCCCTTGGGCATCGCCGGGGCAAATCTAGCAGATCTGGGAGGAAAATTAAAGCACATAAAAAGGGAAAGAGAGTGCCGTATATTTATGGCCTCCTTCTCCCATATTAATCCCTGCCCACTAATCCTTCAACTGCACCAAATAAAACTGTAATGGCTTTGGTGGTCATCTTTATCTCATAGGGCAGATGATGAACTCACTAGCAGAAGTGACAAACTCATTCCCAGACCAGCAGGCTGTTTCTTACGCACCTATATTGTTTGTCTCCTTGTGTCTGATATTCCTGAATGTGGTCTGACGATGCATTCATGATACCTAGAGCAAAAACCATCCGCACAGTACACACATGAAAAGATAGACAAGGATGAATCCAGAAAAAAAAGAACAAGCTTATTGCTTCTGCATTCAGTTTTCACCCTTTGTGTATAGTCACTTAAGATTGGCTTTATTAAAATTCTAGCCTCCAGATTTCTAACGTCAGGCTCTGTGTTTGTAGCTTGCTTCTTTGCAGAGGATGCTAACTGTAGCCAGTTTGGCTTAGTGGATTCTAAATGTGACCCAGAGCTGTGGCAAAAAAGTGTCCAAACATCCATGGTTTGTAGGTGTGGTATGGTCAGAACACTTATATAATCTATATCCTACTTCTGTTTTGCACTATTGCTTCTTCAAAGCTTTGTAACCACGGCTGCTCACTGATTGGATGACACATCACGCCACAGCTGTGGACGTGAGTCACATGACTTGCAGACTTAAATAATCTGATGACTTCAGACTTGACTTCACAGACTCACAGCAGATTTGCAGATTGACTTTGACCAGTGACTTGTGACTTCACTTGGACTTGAAGCTTTCCGAGTGGAGTTGATGACCTGGGATGAACTTCATTTTCTTGACAACAGCACTCCAGCATCAGCCAATGTAAGCCAAAGAAGCACAGACAGGAGCGAAAGGTGTGTTTGGCAGTGCAGAAAAGCCGACAGACAAATAATTACTCCTTTAGGACTTGACTTCAACTTGAATTGGAACTTGTTGGTCTTAACTTGGAGCTTGACCTGGACTTCAAAGCCAAGACCTGAGAATTACTTGTAATCTGCAAAACAATGACTTTGTCCTCTCTCTCCATCATGCTACTGCCAGTGTTGGTGGCCTCTCTCAGTCTGGGTCTGCTTGAGTTGCATATTAGATCAAGTCTAACTGATCGGTTCTCTTCCAGCTAAAAATTTATTTTAACACCCTGGGTTTTGCTGAATCTGGGTTAGATCAGGTCCAAACTTTTGTCCTCCATGGAGCAGAAAGCTACATACTATACAGAGTCACCTTTGAAGGAATAGTTTGACTTTTTGGGAAACACAACTGCAAAGAGTTAGATGAGAAAATGGTAGGTGCTCGTAGGCAGATTTTTAAACCTTTGTACAGAACCAGACTATCAGACTTTGTAGTCTTTATGCTAGGCTAACATGACACTTGACAGGACAGTGAATGAGCTTATTTTCCAAAATGTTGACTTGTTCCTTTACAGGGGAGTATTTGGTCCTCAAAAGATCGACTTTGAGTTGAGTTTCCCATTTAAATGTAATTGCAATGTGGCTGTTTATTCTTGAAAACACCAAAAATGTGTTCATGGGGAAAAAAAGTAAACAATTCTTCCCATTTCTTATTTACCCATTTTATATATTGCATGCACTTTAGATTTGTTTTGATGTTTGTGCATAGCTGCTGTTTGGTATTCTGTACAAGTCTCCCAGTCTTGGTCATGCTGAAGAGTCCAAGACACTTCACCGCGAGCAAGGATAGGATAGAGGATTTATTGAAGCGCTCTTGTGCTTCACACGCACATCCCTTTAATCAATCCGTTTGAAGCATTACCATAGTCAGCTCTCTCTGGCTGTTCAGCTTTCCCCCATCCCCCTCCATATTTTGATCAATGGAGGTCCCATCCATAGTCACCCCCTCCCATCCACCTCAGCCACAGTGGGCCCAGAGCCAATTGACTCATATATGTAGTGAGAAGAGAAGAAGGAGGCTTGTATTTCACAATCAGGGCGATCACTCCAATGAGAACAATCAGGCAGGCAGCAATTTCTTCAGCGCCATGATCGTGATGGTCATGATGGGAATCGCAATTCTCTTAATAAGATGAAAAAAAAAAAAGATGATGATCTGAGCTTACTTTGAGCAAATGAAATCCCTGGGGATCTGCACTCAATTCGTCAGCCATTTAATCTGTTAAACAGGGGTAATAAGCTGGTGTCAATCCACTGCATGTTTAGCACAATCGCAGTAAACTGCTGCCCTAAGCCATGTGGTAATAGAGGTGGTCTGAGCGAGTGACGTGCTCATGTGACTTATATATGAAACACATGAGCCTGCACTGTGTAGGCAGAAGCCTTCAGGATCATCATACAAGAAGTGATGATAAAAATACACTATAACATACACAGGTTCACATATAAACATCCATTCTCTTTAGATTCTTTCTCTCTTTATATATTTATTTATTTGGCATTTCATGACTTTATCAGACAGATGACAGCTGACAGGATATGAGAGGAGAGCGAAATGTGGAATGACATGCAACAGGGCCCAGGCCAGACTCAGACCAGAGTTACTGGGATTACACAGTCAACATCTTAAACCCCACCCTAATACCTGCTTATTCCTGATCATAGCGACTGGGTGCTGAAATCTAAACCAGCGCACTTGAAGGAAATCCAAGCCGCCATTCCCTAGGCTCCCACAGAATAGCCCCAGGCGTGATTGAGCCTTCTTGTTGTGAGGTGACAGCCGTGCTAACCACTAAGCTGCCATGCTGCCCAGCTTCACACAAGACACACTGAATTAATATTATTTTAGGCCATGATTATTTTCTTATTTTCAGCCCGTGTGGCTGTGTAATACTTTCATCATGCTAACAGACACAACACACTGATAGCATCAGGAGTGGGTTATGTAACTAGAGTATACCTGCAAGAAGAGCTGCTTTTAGCCAATTAAGAGGTTAATTGATGGGCAGTGAATTAATTGGCAACTATTTTGAAAATCGATTAACTCTGGGAAATTGCAGAGGGTGTCACTAGTGCCTGACATTTTATAGACTGGACGACTAATCGAAAAAAATAATCGATATAAGAAAGCTGCAGCCCTTATCATTCTTCTGTCTTTTGGACTGTGTATAGATTCCAGCTGCCTGTGGTCTCTGTTTAACCACATACCTCTTTCTTCACGGTCTCTTCACTCAACCATTCTCTCCTTCTCTTTGCTACACGGGAGAATGGCAGGCAACACACATTGGACCCACAATACTGACAGAAGTAGCCTGGATATGAGCTGAGATGTGCTGATCCAGGGAGGGAATGTGACAAAACCACTGCTTGTCTGGACTTAACACAGAAAACAACAAGTGTGGGTGTTTTGACACGCATCATATGCTGTCAGCTGCACTGCCTTGAGAAGTGAGCTGCTTGTGTCTCATAGCAAATTAATAAGATTACACACTTTCTTTAAGTGTTCACGGGTGTCGCCGGAGCAAACAAAGCTTGATGTAGGTTGATTGATGTGGGACATAATTACACCGCTGTGCATTTCTAATCTGTACATTTTATGGTTATTCTGTATATTCTATATTTAACTTTTAGCTTATTTGTTACTTACTTTATATTTTTTCTAGTGTCTTGTGCTACTATAGTAGTACTTTGCGCAATGTCATGTTTTTTGTTATGCTGCTGTAACAACTTAATTTCCCTGCGGGGATCAATAAAGTCTTATCTTATCTTATCTAAAGTTAGCTGAGTTTGGAAAAGCTAACATTCTGTGGCTCAGCTACACAGAAACAGTTTCAGCAACAGCATCCAAAACACCTTCCATCACAAAGATGTGGTTAAGCACAGTCCTGCATCAAATGCAGGTGTGTTTGTGATTTACCTGGACAGAGGATGGACCAGATCCCCTGAATGTAAAAATATTCTTTGGTTTCTGAATTTTGAAATGTAATAAGTTAGTAGCTATGTTTTAAAACATTTTGACTACGTCAGCGACAATCTTAAGCATCGTTTAAAACTGGTATACTGGTAATCATCCGTTTTAATGTCAGTTCACTGGAAAATCCAGATGATCAGTGGTATAAATACATGCTTTGTCATTTTAATAAGTCACAGTGCCACAATGTGCACAGAGAAGTAATGAAACACCATATGACTGTAGCTTACAACACTGCCACGATACAAGCACCTCTGCACTTTTCGATGCTGATCGGTCCATGCAAGGCAGGTCATCACCTGGGCAAGTAATGGTAAATGGACTGCTCTTGTATAGCACCTTTTTACCTTAGCGGTTTACAAAGTACTTTACAATTTTGCCTCTCATTCACCCGTTCACACACACTCACACACCGATGACAACAGAGCTGCCAAGCAAGGCGCTGGCCTGCACATTGGGAACCACTTTGGTTTCAGTGTTTTGCATTCGGACATGTGGACAGGAGGAGCCGGGGATCGAATTGCCAGCTCAGAGATTAGTGGACGACCCACTCCACCACCTGAGCCACAGCCACCCCTAGTGATGTTACAGTCCAAAGATATCAAAAGGACGGACGTCTGCAAGTACGAAAAATGCTATGGATGGAAAACAAAAATGACCTGAAGGAGTGAGAATGCAACACAGATAGAAAGCCCCACTAAAAAGTACTACAGAGGTTAAAAACACATATTGTGTAATATCACAAAAATGAAGCTGAAGTGTCCCAAGGAGCTACAGTCCATTTATTTTGCTGGTGTTGTTGGGATTCTGGTGGAAACTTCACAGCACTGCCTGCTTAACATAGGTTAGGATCCTTCCATCACAAATCTAACACACAACTCTTCCTTATGCACTTATGCACTATCTGTAGCCAAGCACGTAAAAACAAATGCAACACTTGAGTTGTCTGTGACCCAGGTCCAAGGTTAGTATCTACACTTAATGGCTGCACATAATACTGTCAGTGTTAAATATCAGTTTATCATGCTTTTACGGAGTCATCCATAACACATTATTGAAACAAGGGGACAGATGATTTGAATGGATCAGAGGTAACTCAAGCCAATCTAACCACAGCCCACGCTCATCCATCTACAGAGCCCCCACTTGGCCCAGATTAGCATCAGACAAGAGGCCACACTTTGAAGATTCGGCCTCAAAAAGTGATTAGCTGGGAGCCAGCCATGTTACCCAACAGGGACTTATTAGCCATCCCAGTTAGTGCACGCAGTGACCACAGAGAGACAGAGACTGAGGGAGGGAGAGGGAGAGAAGTCATTCATCTGAGATTTGTTTTCACCCTGATCAGGAAACAAACAAAGTAATGGTGTTAACAACCGGCTGACCTTTGTCTCATCGCCTCCTTTAACATATGTTTCAGAATGCAACAATCCTCCTCCTTGATGCAAGCTTTAGAGCCTCTACAAAGGTAGAACAAAGAGATCTGAGGCGATTGTTTTTGATTGATTTTTGTGCTTGTTCCAAGTTGGACCATGCAATCAATGATTTACCTCTCCAGCTTAGTTTAGGTGCATATAGCTTGGGTCTTTTTCACTGAGGGGATCTATTAACAACACAACAATAAATAAAAAAAGTAAATAAAAAAAGAAGTGAACATTTTGCAGGATGAAGTAATGATATTTGTTCTTATTACAGTATTGTTTTTTTTCCCAGTAACTTATGTCATTAGTATTGATAGAAATAAAGTTTCAAACAGTAAAGCTTCATCTCAGACTTCACAATTGATTGGTGGCAATGTTGATATTTCAATGAAATCAGTAATGGTATCATTTATTTTGAAGTATTTGCACCAAAATGCAATGTATTCAATTACAATGTAAAAGCTTTTAAATACTGACTTACTATCATAATCAGTTTAATGTACATAATTTCTGTTGCCAGGAAACCATAAGATACTCATGTAAATAAAAACCCTTTTACCAACTTAAAAAAGTAAAACTAATAATAATAATAATAATAATAATAATAATAATAATAATAATAATAATAATGATTGCAAATAATTGCAATTAATAGAAAGCAGTCTTATTACAGTGTAATACAGACTTTTTTACAGACTTTTTTTCCCCCGTGTTACACCTCTCAGCATACTGACTGGCTACCCAAACTTCTTGGTGGTTTATCTGCAGGCTGAAAGAAGAATCTAGACACAAGTAAGGGCTGAAAAAAAGAAGACTACTAAAACAAAAATTAATTTACAGTTAATATTCTCCCTACACTAGGATTAGAATGAACTAAGTCAAAGATAAAACAGTAGAGCACAGAGCCTGTTGTCGTAAAAATTGAATTACAACATCATCTATGGGAAAGTATCAGGTATAGCCCAGATGAAATGAACCAAAGAAATGAATTTAAGTAGGTCATGAACATAGCATTTGTATTTTTGTTATACCCCCAAGAATATGTAAAGAATGATACCATTTTATCATAATTTGTTATTTGCTTATTTGCTAGATTGATTTAAATACAGGAAAGACCATCTGCACACAGTGTCTGCTGTTCGCTTGGCAAATTGTAAGCAGGCTGTCATTTGCCTTTTACTCAAAGTGGCTTTCATCTAGCCACTCTGCCAAAAAGGAGTGACTGATAGAGCTCTGCTGAGATAGTCCTCCTCCCAGCAGGTTCACCCATCGCCGCAGAGGACTTCTGAAGCTGTCAGACTGACCGTTGGGTTTTTGGCCACCTCTCTGACTAAGGCCCCTTTTGCTAGTTTGGACAACCAGCTCTAGTTAAAGGCCTGGTGATTCCAGACTTCTTCCATTTCACAATTACTGAGGCCTCTGTGCTCCTGGAAACACTCAAAGCTTTGCCACGGGTGCAATCAAGTTCTAGACAGATCTTAAAGATAATTAAAGCAAAGAGGATGCACCTGACCACATTTCACAGGGCCACAGCAAAGGGTCTGAATACTTATTAAAGGACAGATTTCAGTTTGTTTTTGTTTTTTGTATAAATTTCTCAAAATTTCAAATAGCATGTTTTCATTTTGTCACTATGGATAAACACTTTCCTGAAACGTATCATTTAGAACTGATGAGATTAAAGGGGGACCTTTGATGCTCAACTTATATACTTATTTATTTATTTATTTATTCATTCCAGGACTCCACCAGAGTAGCATTGTGTGTTTCACACACAAAATCCTTATTGCTCTCATACTGTGTGTTCGTCAGTTGACCTTCTGCCTGAAACAGGCAACATTAGCTCTGGGCTCTTCAAGTGCCCCGCCCCCTTCCCTAAAAGCCCACTTTCTTCTGATTGGCCATTTTCTGGAAGCCTGCTGAGAGGCAGCAACCAGTGCCTGTGAGCACCACCTCATCCTCTTACCGGTGAAGAGGTTCCAAAAGCAAACTGCAAAACTACTAAGAGACATAATGTAATTGATTGGCTACTTCTCATATCCAAAGATGTTCAAGACTGAATCTGATCCAGACAGATAGATAGATAGATAGATAGATATACTTTATTGATCCCAACCTGGGAAATTACATTAGATAGATAGATAGATAGATAGATAGATAGATAGATAGATAGATAGATAGATAGATAGATAGATAGATAG
>JBBMJY010000003.1:18850288-18911945 GCA_037833715.1 Toxotes lorentzi
GATAGATAGATAGATAGATAGATAGATAGATAGATAGATAGATAGATAGATAGATAGATAGATAGATAGATAGATTGTCTAACAGAGATTACTTTAACATAGGTTTGCCTCATTATTTGAAACTCTAACCACTTTTAATATGAATATACTGTATATGTGACAGAAAATAAGGAAAAGCATCATAGGTCGCCTCTAAAATATTCATTGTCTATAAAGTATGCACGGACATGCAGCACGGCATTTCCATGAAGAGACACGAGACATACTCCACCTTGACTCTCCCCTCCAGTGTCAGACTGGAGTGGGATTCTGCTGTGATAATGGTGGAGGGAGTCAGGGTGATTTATACCAACAAGCTCAGTGCTGCTGTCCCCTCTGTCCTGAGAGAGACACTATCTAGCTGTTTGTCTGCGATCCTTTGACCTAGGGCTACCACTGCCGGCCATCTCCAGCTCCAGCAGACTAAAGACCCTGCCACATGTCCCCAGTGTCACAGCATCTGGGCTACTTGGACCTCAGTGGTGGGAGCTAATTGGTCACTTTATGGCACAAGTGTGTCTCAGCCACTCTCTTCAGAAGAGGTTAGCACTATCATTAATGCGTCATTACAGCAGGAGAATTGACCAAAGCAGTAGTACTGGGACAAATATTTGCTCTTTGATTCGAGTTCAGATTCATTTAAAAGTCAATATGGCTACCTCCATTCAAGTAGCATTACTTTAGTTACTCATTTCCATGTCCTTAAAGAGGTCATCCTCAAGATCAGCATTTGAAAAAAATGACGATAAGACAGCAACTTAATCAGCAACCCTTTTGATTATGGACTACTTGTAATGCATTATCAATCTGTTATCAATCAATCAAAGTAATTTTCCTTTAAGTAATCCGATGGTCTCAGCTTCTCAAATGTGAAGATTTGCTGCCTTACCTACAGTGAACTGAAGGATTTCACCCTAAGCTCATCTGTGATGAGCCATTTTCATAATCTTCTGGTGTTTTATATGCGCAGTAACTGATCAGCTGATAAATGAAATAACTGGCAAGTATTAACTAATGAGAATATTTGCTAACTTGAACCCTACTGTGTGCCAAATGACATTTCTAAGGAAAAAAAACACATATTTGATGTTGAGTATGGAAAGCTTTCATGACCTAACTATTTATCATTAATGTGCTACTTTACTTATAGAGTGTGGCATAATGGACCTTTGTTTATATCAAAATGTCTCATATAATTACATCCATATATGTTAAAACTAATTAGTTGATGTTTTTGGCCATCTGGGGGCAGCGGAACAAGCTGGAAAGACAACACTGACATCTTATCACCATGCATCACAACATTTCAATGTGAGCAAACGGTTTACACATTTACACATCCAGTCAAAGCGGGTCCTGGGCTTGGAGCCAGTATAGTGAGTTTTTCAGAGCTTTATCACTAAAACAGCTGCCTGATGCAGCTAGAAATCAGGCTGCAAAGTTTGTAATCAGGAAAACCAAAAAAATAGACTAAAAGGTTCTACTTAGCTAACACAACCTGAACAGTTTGGTGATCATTTTCTGTGTTCATCACTATGAGCAACACCTTTCACATTACACAAAGGTATTTGATCCATTGTTGATATAAAAATAATGATTAGTGCAGCTTTAAACCATAGCAAACAGCAGATTACTGCAGTGCTATTTAGCTGTATGTGACTTACAACTCATTCATTTTGTAATTTGTTATTTGCATAAATGTGGGTGCACAACTAGTAGGAAACTTTAGCCTCATATATTATACACATGTACATTAGAATCTAACTGAGGCAGGAGAGAAGGTGATCTCACCAAACTCAATCGAATCAGACAAGAGAAGAGGAGCAAAATGTGCAGATGCTGCATTTGTGCTGCATCAGTTTAGTCACATCCACTTACACGTATACATAAACAACCAAAGTGCAGGCAGGCTCGCACAGGCTCGGGGTGAGACGATGAAAAAGCAGCTGAATGAGACAACGGTGGTGACTGTGACACATCTCCCTCAATCAAGCTGCTCAAAAACCCGCAGCCTTCAGGGAGATCTGTATGAGAATGGATGCTTGACAGCAGCTACCACCAGCCAGACTTTAGTTCCACTCCAGGGATGGACCTGCCTCTCTGTGTCAGTGTAAATGTAATTTTCACTCAGCTAAAGCACCTCAGGTAGCTCCTCGCCTCAGATCCCGGATTAAGGTGTGAGAGTGAGAGTCAGAGGGAGACAGACAGCAATGCAGACGACGTGAGAAATACGAAAATCAGTGTGAGACCATCTGTGGATGTACTTGCATGCAAATCTGCAGGCATGCATGTGTGCATGCTGTAGAGATGCTGTAACACCTGTAATTTGACCACAGTGTGCAGGCACATTCACTGCTGTCCCTCATCCACATAAGACATATACCACTGAGGGATCAAATGTTATTTCACACAGCCAATATTTTGACCTTTAGATTTCAAAGCCTGTTTAAGCACAGCACCAATATGAAGGTCTAGAGGAGACCTCCGTATTTGTCTGAGAAGTTCAAAACTGTTTTCAAACTGGTTTTAATATGTTTTCTTACTCTGCTATACTATCACCGCATAAGTTAGTTGTAGAGGATTATTTTCTTATTACCGTTAATGATTTAATCAACAAAAAATATGAAAATAAGCATAAATACTAACGTTAGAGTCCTAACATTGGTAGACAATAGCATCAAAACATTATTCATAATTCAGACATGAACCTTTTAAGTGTCTTTGGTTGTTAATTCAACTTAGTGGTGGGAGTGGAATGCTGAAAGACTCCCTTGGCTGGTAAAAGAGACATCTCAGCATGTGACTTCAGCAGCTGGGCTACATACAGTCAGCAAACAACACTTAAATCACATTGATGATGTAGCTACATAAGGTATGCTTAATATGAGACCACCCCACAAGAAGGAATAATGCCACTGTGATTTAAATTGTGTTGATTTCTCAAATACCTAAACACACATTCAGAAAATGAGAAACTTCATCCCAGACTTGTCCAATGATGTTTATACTGGGCAAAATTGCTGCATCGCATTGTATAGAAATCTTTTTGTTCACAAGTTTCTTGGTCAACATCTCAATTATCCTGCCTGATAAAAAACTCTTTAATGAGATAAGCTTAGATAATATGTGGGGACAAATTACAGAGAATTACTGACATTACAGAGACATTTAAAAATGAATATAAAATGAAATGATTTGTTGAGATTGTGTTTTTTACAATGCAACAAGGGAGCAATTGGCAGGAGGTGTCCCTACCTCCCCTCCTCAGTGAGCAGCAGATATTTAAAGGCCTTTCCATTGACGCTGTGGTAATTGCGGCAGTTCCCTATCTCCACAGCAGAACAACATTCCACCTTATCTCCATGACCTTCCATAGACAGCCCTCAGTCCCCGGTCCCAGGGCAGGGGATGGAGAGAGAAAGAGAGAGGTGTGCTGGATAACACACAACTGACTCCTCATGCGATCCCAAACACCATCGACCTTTGTTGGCTCCCCATGGGAACTCCAGCCTAAGTCTATATCTGCAAGACTTAACCTAACACACTCTGCCATCCATCTTATTCCTCAAGGCCACGATGTATCACATCTGCCTTCTCATTTACAACTAAAGCTCCTTCCAAAGCTGCCAATCCAGGCCAAAGAACACTCCAGGGCCTTCAGGACCCAGATAAATGCCCCAAACAGTCCAGTGTGTGTAAACACATGCTGTCAATCAATGCTCCTGGAAGGGACAAGATTCTTGTCAGTGCAAGACCATAGTAAGATGATTTTATCCATTTACTGAGTCTTTGCTGTGGCTTGTTCTCTATCCAGAGGCTCCTGCTCAGGCTCACACTGTGACCTGACCTGAGTGTAAAGTCTAGATGTGGGTCTTGACTGAATATAGTTCTAATCCTTAATGTTTTCAGACATTGATCAATGCATCGAAAAAAATGCATGAAAAAATGCATCTACAAAACAACAGTGATTTTCACCCTCTGTTCTACAGCAGATTATTTGTGCTGTGGTGCTGTCAGATTTTCTTTGCCTAAACAATGTGAGTTTGTTATGTTGCACTGTAAGAGGATAAACTCTGCTCTTCTGTTGTATTTCTGACAAAGTTGCTGCTCAGAATGTAATCTGAAATCTTAAGGATTACATCTTTAAAGGCATATCGGTGATTGTTGAGATGCAGGCTAGAAATCGAAGACAATTTAACTCCTGTTACACGCAAACCAAATACTACTGTACATACAGTTTTGGGTTTCAGGGTTTAAAATGTTTTTTAAAGAAATCTATAGATCCCTGAGAGAATTTTACCCTGCCCTAAATTTGACCCCGTTTAACAGGCTAATGCTTTAATTGACCCAAATAAAGGAGGAGAGCATCAGTGATACTACACCACCGCCTAGTGATGACAACCAAAGTAACTCCTGCGCTTGCAGTGGGAGGAGAGCAGCCTTGAAAATCCCATTCAAATAAGTAGTGAATAAGGAAATCTATGAGAAGGCTTGGACTGAATAAGAATGAGGGCATTAGGATAAATATAGAACAAAGATACTTTTTGGAGGACAGATTTTCAAAGCAGGGTAAACTGAAAGTCTGCAAAGAGGGCGAACAACGAGAAAAAATAAAGTTCTTTTTCATTCTGTAGTCTGAGGTTTGGTTTTCACCTGTATGAAACCCTGTTCATTTGCAGAGCTTTGTCACAATTAGTAGTACCCTGCACAGCAAGGACACACCTTCCACTGTGTGGTTTACATGGGTGCATGTGTGTGTGTTATTATGTTAATTGTCTTTTTACCGCTGTGGTGCGACAACAGAATGTAGTGTTTTCCTCTGCTACATTATTCATGGAATCGAGGAGAGGCTTGGCTCCATGTTTGGCACTGGCTTGTTTTGTTTAGCGTCCCCTGTTACACGGGCCCTATCCACCCCCACTTCTCACATTATAAATTCTTAATCTACGCCCGCACTCACTCACAACCCAAATCTTGCTGGCTCTTCTCCTACGCCGCAGGCATGCGGAGCTGGAAACAAGTTCAGGTGGATCTCTTCTTTGTCCTCACGCTCTGTTTACAGGAGCACACAACTCTGATTAATGGAGATAATCAGATAACAGTTTTTAATGAATAAATTATGACTGGCTGGATCGGGAGGCACTGGATTTTTCCCCATGAGGAAAAAAAAAAAGCTTTGAATGAGAGCATAAACTTTCTATTCAGAAGCTAAGGCAGTATTCTTTAGAACAATGTATATTCGTCCTCCAAATTTGTCCCCCAATTTTGGCTCAAATGTGATACATATTCATGCAGCGTTACACATTCACTGACATAAATCAAATCACTATAGAGAAACATTTTTCATCAAGGTCACTCAGGTACAGTTAAACAGAGAGAGCGTGAAGTCACTCACCCAGGCCTTGAATAAAATCATTCACCACAATGATATTGATTGAGACTCCAATGTGTAGTGGGGGTGGGGGGGTGGTGACTGAGATTTGAAACGGTACACACCAATATCAAAAGAAGTTCACTGTGAACTATAGGTATGGCAGGAACTGAGCTGAAAATCAACGCTCCAACAAGCCAAAGTCACATCATCTGGATCCAATTGTCTTAATTGAAAAGCTATCTGGAGTGTGGATAGCTCGAGTCCACATCGAGAGTGTTATTCGAGAGCACTTTCACACATATGAGGAGCTGGAACGAGACCACTGGAGTGGAGGAGGAGAGGTGGTCGGTGGGATCTGTGGGCAGGAGGGCAGTGGTGGGTAAAACTGATTTTTATTGAACCATTAAATCCCCCAGTGCCAAATAATGTAATTTGAGGTTTTTGTTGCTTTGCCACCATTAGCTGCTAACAACCCCGTCGCTCCGGGGCCTGTCCTGATAAAAATAGAGTGGAGAGCAAAGGGCGAATCAGAACAACACCGTATTCAATCTGTGCAATTATGGTGCCGTTAACATTAGCCCATCTGATTCCTTAATGTCAAGGCAAACAGATGCATCACTCAGGGAGCTTCCAAATCTCATCAGAGAGGAGACACAGGTGGAGAGCGAAAGCCAAACACTGCAGCGTAATATTGTGATGAAGTGAGAGACAGAGTAATAGACAGTGAGAGAGAGCGATAGGGGCAGATAGAGTCTTGATGAGAGTGGGCGGGTGTGTGTTTGTTCGCGCTACCCTGAATGTGTAAAGCTCAGAGGATAAGTGCACATTGAGTGACAAGGGACAGGCTGCATCACCATAAAATGTAATCTATTAAAGCTTATCCCAGACAAGATCGCTACATCTAAATTCATCTCAGTCTGTCAAGCCCTGTTCTATTCCCAGTGCTGCTGCACCATAATGGGATGTGACAGTACATGTCCTAAGGAATGAGGAAATAAGAGATCTCCATGTCACATAGCAGTGTCATTTTCATACAGCCGCTTGCCCCATAAAGACACAGAGCAGCTGGACAAGAACACTAAACAATGAGCACAGAATTAAAACGCTGTATTATGGGCTTTTGTGTACTGGTACATGCAGCTTCGCATACAACAATATTATTCCTTCTCAGTTTAAACACCCTGTATCAGTCATTTCAATGTAGCAGCTAAGCCTAAGACCTAGGAATGTAGCAACACCAAAGGAAAAAAAACTAAACAGATCAATTGGTAAAATTATTACTCAGGCTGTCAACTGTGAACATCCATCACATTTTGAAGTTTACAGACATGTGTACCCACCATGGCTGTACCCACACATGCAGCCATTGTGTGCAAAAAGGGATTATTTACAAGCATTTCAGGTGCACTTATTCAAGGATTTACCTCCAAATGAACCTTTGGCACATTGAGTGAGAAAGACCTTTTGTCTAGTGTTCTAACAGCTTGTTTCTGGATACATTTCTGCTATTTCTTCCCTCTTTAATCTTTTCTGTCACTTCCAGTTTTCCGCAAAGTCAAAGTCAAAGTCCCCGTCATTCACAAATTCTCATGTCGTCATATCTGACCAAAGATCTTTCTACCTGCATTCCTGGAGCAAATTGGTCTTTAGATGCTGCTCTTTAAACATCATTGCGATCCTGTCATTCTGTCTTTAAGTTTGACCTTTGCTCAACCCACAACCTCACCGTCACCATTACTATTGGGATAATCAGGGAGATTCAGCTGAGAGTTTCCATCGTCTACCCGCTGACTTCACCTCAGAGCTGACACTCCAGGGACTCTGTCTTATCTCCTGTGGTCCTACGCTTTATGAAGTGCTTCATTTCAGTCAGCTCTAATCACCAGTCTTTGTCTGTTGCTAACCCCTCCAAAAAATACTGTTATACACTTGCAGCTGGGCACTTACTATTGAGCTCTTATTGAAATAAAGAGTTTTAGAAAAATCGTTAAAACTGTTGGCTTTAAATCAGCATCAAATTTTTTGACTGCTCGAGTTTTTTTTTGTTTTTTTTTTACAGATCTAAGCAAAAGTCAACTTGTTAACCCCTGATCTTCTTAGCTACTGTTACAATGCCACCTGCAGTTCTTAGCAACTTCTGAAAAATGGCGAGGTTGCAGTTAAAAAAAATGACAATTTCCGCAGAACAGAGCAGAGGCTTGGAAATGGTTTGTTAACCAATGACTACTGGTCAACGTGTATCTCGATGGGCCGAGTTTCAGTCGCTATTTCATACTTGTACTTTCATACCAGGTTTTGACCTGGTGTTATTGATAATGCTTTGAGCTACTTGTGAGAATCTTATAGAAAGAGGTCTTGAATACATGAATGCACTGGATGACATCCACAATATTGTGCTAAAAGAAAAGAAAAAAATAGAAACAGCGCTTCTCGTATGGCAGGGTAGATGACCCAAGTACTGCGCTAAGTATGATCAGGATGAAGGCAAGATGAGATCGGAATTTCGTTAATAAATTGTAGCTTACTTTAGAGCCATGAGTAGTAATGGTTGCTAAGCTACGATTAGACAATCACTGTTTAGGGAACGGGTTTAGCAAACAGTCAATTACTTTGGTGAGTATCATTTTTTCATAACTGATAGATTATGGTGAAAACTGCAGAAATATAACGCAAGCTGTAATAAAGTGAGAGAGACCTTATATATCATGGAACTGCACCTCTACATTTCATCACATTATAACCCAGATCTTGTGACATGTCCTCCAAAATTGAAAATAAAATTGCAAAGAAATCTGTTATCTAATGGAGCAGCAGGCAACTTTCTGTTTTTTTTTCTCCTCCCTCCCTCAGCACTCACCGTCTCCCCTTCCTATCGTCCTGTTTCAATGCATCCCACTCTGTCAATCTGCCATGCAGCGAGTGCCTTGAAACAATACACCAATCATTGCACAAGGAGCGTGGCTCGCGCCTCCTCTCCTCCTGTAGTCCAGTGGGATTGGCTGCTGCTCCATGCTCCAGGCTTTCCAGACAGCAGCCAGATCCTTGGACCACTGTGCGGCTGCCAGGACCAAAGAGCTCTAATGATCGCCCAGTGTCACTGAAGCAGAGCCAGGGACACACAGGCACAAAATGACCTGTAAAAACCAGAGAGCTTACACTGACAGAGGAGGGGGTGGGGGGGAGGGGGAGATCACAATTTCTATATTTTTTAGAAGTGTGTCGAGAGCTATCCTTCTATCTGTCATCCACAATAATCAGCCCATTTAAATTCAATAGGAGAAGAGTTTTATGGGATGGCTATGTCCTTCACAGTACCCCCTCTTGTGAAAAATGTATTTTGTGTTGAGGTTGTGTTGCTGGTGCAGGTTTATGCAGGCTATTGTGCAGGATGACTCAGTGGTGGACTGTTTTGCTCCATATACTCTCTTGTTGCACAAACAGCATCTTGGGATATGTGGTGGGAATGGCAACCTGGGCTTTCTCACGGAAAAAAAAAAAAAAACATTTTAAATTCACTCTCCCTCCTTCATTCATGCTTTATTTATGTCTACCTCTGTCTCTATCTCTCACCCTGTCTCTTCCTCTCAGTCCTCCAAATTTATAATTACCCTCACCTTTTCTCTGCCTTTCGGTGTCTTCGCTCTATACACCTTAATTTCTCTGCCTGATGGACTCTCCTTCCTCTCTGCCATCTGGCTCCTCTTCTCTCTACCTCTCTGTCACCTGCTTTTTGTCTAAGTAAGGGAAGGCTTTTAGTTCCTTATCAAACTCTCATGAATTATGAATGTCCACTGTCCAGTGGCCTGGACAGAAAAACATCTCACTGTCTGCCTGCCTCTCTGTTGAAGCAGCTCAGAGAGGAGAGGTACTGCAATCCAGTCAGAAACACCTTGTTCCGTAGACCTTTGGGGTGAATTATTTAAGCTGTTGTGACCTCCCACCCACCCTCAAACTTGTGTGTGACGCACACAGATCAACCATCAACCTGCCAAACCTCAGCTCAAACACCACGAGTACGCTCACAAGAGAAACCTTGTCAACACTAAAGTAAAGCCTGCAGACAGACTCCAGGTCAAATTTTTGACCTGACGAAGATCCAACTGGGATCTAAACATTATTAAATTTGTGCTTTTACAGTCAGTGTGCAAGCATTACTTTTCACTCTACAATAACATTACCACTTAAATCCATGCTACACATGAAGAGAATATAGCAAATATTCTCTGTAATAGTTTTCATGCTGTGCTCCTTTTAGCTGCCATGAGTTGTTCTTCCATTTCATTTTTGCATTGCCTTGTGGGACAATATCATGTATCAGCAGTGCACTCAAAATCAAGAAAATATAGTGTCCATACTAACTCTTTGGAGTATGAGCTACTTCATTTTGTCACGCTGATGACAGTATCTTTAGACTTCATAAATCAAAAAAGTAAAGCATTCGCTATTTCCCAACCAGAATTTGAATCTGGGCAATGTGAGGAAGGCTGAGAAACAGATTTAGGTCTTCATGTTTGGAAATTAAATTGAAAATACAAAATTGAATCATTAAATGAAATGAAAGATCCAATAAATTCAAACATTTTTACACTGTGTCTTTGGTGTCAGTATTTCTACAGTCCTGACTATGACCCTGCAAGCTGTCACACCTTTACTTTAGCTACACTGTTCAAACTGCCTCATTTTAGCTTCAGTTTAGCTTCTGGTGAGTAGTACCAAGTGTTAGCAGGACAGTTAGTGGTTCCTGGAAGACAGGGAAGGAGGAAAAAATAGCAACATCCTTTATGTGACAGAAAGCAACAGTCTTTTTAAGAAATATGGTCTGTTGCAAGGTAGAAAATACTACACATGCTTGCACCTTTACTTGTCTCCTTTATCCTTGTTTGTCAGCAGTAAAAATTGGCTGAACTTCTGGCAAGTGGCTCCTATTACCAGCCAGCCACATACCAATAATGCCAAAGTACAGGACCAACATTTCACTGCGACAACTCTGGCATTACAGTAGCCAATCAGCCACCTTATGTCATCAGACAGCAGCAGAACAATATAGCTGGAAGCAGCGCGAATGCAAAGTAAGTCAGCTAACGAGATGAGCTGAGCTGCTGGCAAATACATACAGATGATCCCTCGTCTTAGGATTCGAGTCGGGTGCCGTGCATAGAAAGAGTTGAGAGCTCCAGTATGGATTAGTGGGGCTGGGAGTTGCTTATGCTCTTCAGGAGAACACAGAGCAGCGCCACACTGGATTACACAGCTGGGGAAAAGGTTACACACTTCAATGCGGGTGAGAGAGGCATGAACAGAAAGAACAAGCTCTTAGCAGCAAGGATAATTAGAGAAGTCTACCTTTCCTCTTTCTGACAGTACAGTCAGACAGGTGTAGACTGGATGGGAATATTATTTGAATTTGTGCTCTGCTTATTTGGATGAAAGAACTCTTCCTTGGGTCTTCCTGTGTATGTGCAATGCTTCTCCACTCATGTCACCGAGACCAGATCCTGTGTATTTATTGTAATTTGCTAATTACTGTGCTTCAGATCAGGATTTTAATTTGCTGCGAGGAAGGAAGTTAATCACTGTGGCCTGTTGCTTGACACTGAATGTGATTTGGATTGTTAGCACTTATTGTAGTACAGACAGCAATTCAATTATGCTCCATAATGAACATGGATAATGCATTAATAGTATACCTGACATAATGCATGTGGTCAAGAGCACGAGTGGAATCTGACACAAGACACAGACCAAGAAAAGTCAGGTCTTTGATTAGGGTCCGTCATTTAATTAGCAGGATGTATCTGCAATTAAATGAGGGAGAGCATGGATTAATTTAAGGATAAGGTGACATTCTTTATTTTTCTAACTTTCAAGAGATCCCATGAAGCAGCCATCAGAAGATGGTTACACTGTGGTCATAAAGGGATGGACATTGTCAGCAACAATACTCAGGTAGGCTGTGGCATTTAAACGATGCTCAATTGGTTCTAAGTGGCCCAAAGTGTACCACCAGCTCAAATCACTGATACAAGGCAGAATGGATCTATGCTATATTTAGGCCAAATTCTGACCCTAACATCCTAATGTTGCAGCAGTTTCCTGTTCTCAGTAGACAGGAGAGGCAACTGGTGTGGTCTTCTGTTGCTGTAGCCCATGTGCTTCAAGGTTTGACGTGTCGTGTGTTGAGAGACGCTCTTCTGCACACCTCGGTTGTAACTAGTGATTATTTTGTTGTGAGTTGCCATGGCCATTCTCCTCTGACCTTTGGCATCAACAAGGCCTTTTTGCCCAGTGAACTGCCGCTCACTGGATATTTTCTTTTTTTCTGACCATTCTCTGTAAACCCTAGACATGGTTGTGAGGGAAAATCCCAGTAGATCAGCAGTTTTTCTTAAATACTCAGCCCCAGCCCATCTGTCACCAACAACCATGCCATGTTCAAATCACCTTTCTTCCCCATTCTGATGCTCAGTTTAAACTTCAGCAGGTCGTCTTGACCATGTCCATTGCCTAAATGCACTGAGTTGCTGCCATGTGACTGGCTGATTAGATATTTGCATTAATGAGCAGTTGAACAGGTGTACCTAATAAAGTGGCTGGCGAGTGTATGTGCAAATCCACAACTGAAAATAGTCCTTAACAAATATGGTACAGTATTAACTCCTGTTTGAGTAACGTTTGCTGAATACTACCAGTATTCTACACGGCCCAGTTGTTTTAGGAAATTATTTTTGCCTTTTCGGACAATGAAACTACAGTACTGTATATATTTGTGACCTGTTTTGAAGGTTTACATCTTCAGTAGGAACAAACGGTTTGAAGCACACTAACACGCTTGGTTTGGGCATTTGTTGTCAAAAACAAAAATACAGAATACAGCATTATCATTTAAATCAAACAAATATTTCAATCAGTTTGATGACGATACAAAGAAATTATAATATATAATAATATATAATATGACAGTCTTGTAAGTGATTTACATATCTTGAAATGGCACATTTTTAAACAGCTGAAAATTTTCTTCCATTTTTTTCTTAAATAACTTTACTTGCTCAAACAATGTAATATTTGAGACAAGGCAGAGTAAAACACACTGCTCCTTTCACATCAAACTAATGGCAGCTGATTCCACCTCATGAAAGGAGCAGATTTTCAGAGGCAAATGGAGTCATCTCCCACCTTTGCATTTTCAAGAAAACACGTGATAAAAACAAATTAACTTGGCACGAAACTCAGCTTTGGATTGTGACTCACTTTAAGGAAGCAGAAAAATATAGATCCAACAAACCTCCTTCCCTTTAGTCTTCCCTCATCTTCCCTCTGCAGCTGCAGTCATATGCACCGGACCTGATAAGGCATTAACATTCCAGGCCTGTGGAGCAGGATCAGTCTCCTCTATTGTAATTACTGCGGTCCACTCCTGCTCCACATCTACAGCAGGTAGCTATTAGACTGAACAGAGTCAACATGCTGGCCATGTCAATGCAGCTATCACTAGAATCAGAAGGAATCTGGATCAGAATACATAATGATCATCATGGTGCAACAGAAACGAGACGTCACATACTGCTACAGATGCACGGACAATAAACAGCAGATTAAACACTAACTACTGAACAGGGTAACTCATGGAAACTGTAGTGATTGTCCCAATAAACCATAATGTGGGTATGCAAATACTAATGCATTAGTGAATGTATATGTTTTTCTTCCTAGCTGCAGTGATGTTGTATTCCCCTGGTGCTACCCTAAGCATACTGACAATTGAATTCTGTGGACAACACATGAAACTGGACAATGAAACTACAGCAAATGCGCTTTATTTATGCAACGGTGGAAGGCTAATGTGCATTCTGAGTTTGACTCCAAAGTGATAACAGGGTGTTTGTGAAGGAGTGTGTGGGAGAAGAAGACTGCAGGAGGAGTGGGTGAACTCAAGAGGTGAGTATGAATGAGCAGTGAGGATTCCATATTTCTGCTGTCATAGCACAGAATAATACATGTATTGTGGATACTCTGGATGCAACATCACCCTCTGTATAATGCATGGCGCTACAGGGCGGAAATGTGTCCTAAGTCGGAAAAACAAGTTGGGGATTTGTTCTACAGCTGTAAACTACTGCTAAACAGCTGTCTGCAGCTTTTAGGAAGTCTGATTTTATACCTTAAAATTGCTTTTTATGTTACGAGATACAGGTTTAAGACAAAGCAGCCAGCATCACACGTAACACAGACTAATATCTAATACACATGATCAGTTCAGTTACATTACATCTAAATTGTCAATAATACCTAGTTTGTTTGCTTTGCTCTGAAGCAAAGAACTTTTTTGTGTTTAGTTCTTTTAGGATCACAATTAGACTCACAGCAGTACATGTAAACAAAAGTCCACAGGCTCAGAAGTAGCTCATTAACTGGACAGAGTTTGGGTGAGCTGTCATCTCACCAGACAGGGAATCAAAACAAATCTCATTCAGCCCCTGTAACTTTAATCCAAGCATGATGGATCTTAGTTTTAGGTCTGTAGTTTGTCCTCAGTCCATAGCTTTCTTGTTAAACTCCAAAAACTTCAGAATTATAGATTGTTCAGATTCGTATTCCTAAAAACAGAATCTCTTTGAAATCTCACAGATTTCTTAGACAAAAATTCAAATTGCCATGTTCCCACTCATCCAAACAAACCGAACTAAATGAAGGCCTGCAACATTCTTGGTCTATCATTAAAGTGGACGTGCATCTTTCAAGGTACATTTCTGCCTTTTAGTTCTGGTCTGTTTTGCACGCACACCGGCCCACTACACATGAACCAACAGCTGTATGTATGAAGCTATATGGACTGACAGGTAACTCATTCATTGGACAATTTTGATCAATGCCATCCCATGTTATCTGCGTTACGTGGATCAGGGTGGATCAAGTGACTGACGGTAAGTCAGCACTTTCCTGAACCTTATGTGTTTATTAGTCATGTATGGTTTCCCCAGGAGCTCATAAAGAAATAATGGATTATGAGTTGAGACTGCAAAAGAACTTGGATCTTAAAAACATGTGATGTGTGTTGGTCTTTCATGTGGGAGACCAGTGTTGATGTCCATTCACACACCTACCATTTATTTTTCCCTCTTTTATCAACCATACTGCCTGAAATGCTTCTCTGCACTGCACATGCGTACATTTACATGTGTGTGTTTGTTTTATACTATACTATGGATTAAGGATATCAGGTACAATATGTGTCCACTGGAAAGCTCTGTCACACTAAAAGAAATTGGAAACAGAAATCAATTTGACTGTGGTGACAGTGTGAACAAACCACTACACCTGTGAAACATACATTTACCACTACCATTGAAACAAACAAGAGTTTGGATATATCAACATAAATTGAAGCGACAAATACAAGATGGACAACATTATTAATGTCTAGAAGAGGAACACATTTTCCACCCTGCTTGACATACAGACATGCAGATTTCGAAGGTATGCACCCTTTAACATAATCCAGAGTTTTACAGAATCTGCAAATATTAATTTTCTTGTCTGGCAATAGAGTTACAACATATATATCACACATGAAACAAACATGAGAAGGTATAGAAACAGGTATTTTCATATTACAAAGAAGTTTACAGTTAGACTGTGTGGTCACTAAATTTCACCCAATTTTAAATGAGTAACTACCCAAATAAACAGTGAGTGTTTTTAAAGTCATTTTCACTCCCAGATGTATCAGGGAAAAGTGTTACACTCCTGTACTGACACACATATGTGTTAGCATTGTTATCAAATTCGGAGCTCACTTTCTAATGAGCAGATGGATTTAATGGTAGCTCAGCTTTTGAACTGATGCTAAACTACATATTCTCTATTGCAAAAGCCAGTGAGTTTGGTCTGCTTTCTTTTCACACTACAAACAAACCCATGCTAGAGTTTTCCTGGACAGACAAGCAAACAACCAGACCAGTATTTAGCCTGCACCAGGGCTCAGTCGTCAGCTTTCATACCAACCTCAGTGAACCAAAACAAATGGTCAGGTGTACAGTTTGTTTGATCGGCACCAAACAGGTGTTGGTTTGAAAGCACCCTTAAGGACCCATGGATACCTTCTAAACCTTTCACAACACATGAGTTAAAGGCTGTTTACATGTGTGTTTCTGTGTCTGTGTGTGCGTCTTCGTGTGCTCCACTCTCCCTGCATGAGACACACACAACCCATCAAAATAAGCAGCTTATATTGTTTCAGTAAATCCAAAATTATGGACACTCTGTGGGAGGACTCGTAGCTGCTATGCCAAATTTACAGCTTTGCATAGTGCAGTAACAGATACAGTAGGGGGGTGAAAACTACTATTTCCACATGAGGAATAACAATAATTAGAGAGAAATATAAAGAGAGAAAGAGAGAGATTTCCAACTGTTGAGAGAGGAGCACAGTGTTACTGTAATTATATCTTGTGAAAGCCGGTGCTCTTGCAGCAGATTCCATCTGAGCAAACACTGGCGGTGCAGTAAAACTCCAATCTCATTGATCTAAGAATTCTAATTGAGGGAACAGCAGACACTCCACAGATGGTGCAACATGCAAACACACTGCAGAGCAATTAGAAAAAGTCATTTTTTCCTCTCCTTTTCAGGACTATTAGAGGAGGCTGTTTCCCCAAAACATGATGTGGATGGAGCTGATAAAACAGTAGGGAAGGTAGAGGGAAGAGGGAGACGCAGAAGGAGGGATCATTTTGAAAAGACAGTGAAGGAGGGTAAAAAAGGCGTGATTTACACACGAAATGACAGACATTATTCTCTAGTATGTATGTCTCACCTTTTAGATTTTATTTATCAAAGAAAGAATGTTGCTGAGCTTACAATGAGCTTTTTTTGGTCCTTTCCATCCGTGTAGGTACAAACTGTCACATCTACCAAAGAGAACAGGTGTAACATCTGTTTATGGCTCCATATATTTCAACACATCTTTGCAGGCAACACAGTTGAAGTAAATAAAAAGATACTCAGAGATGATGGAGGTAGTAGCTTTAGGTGACCAAAAATGTTTCCTCAACTCACACTTTGCTGCAAGATTTACACGGGTTTTGGATGTTTGACATCAGTTTGCAGGGACGCTGTTATTTAGGTGGAATGTCAGATCAAGTCAAAACAGTCCGTTGTTTCTCACATTTTCCTGCATGCCTGTCACACACTACTAGCCTGACCTTGGGCAACCTGCTCTTCTAGCATCCTAATGTTCTATTAATTTTGCTCTAATTACCCCACATAGTGTGGGACGTGGGATGAGAGGATGAAAGCAGCTTGCAACAGACAGAGAAACACAAGGGAAGAGGGCTGGGGGGTGTGTGTGAAGCTGAGATGGGGGAACAGAGGAGATGGACTGCGAAGGGCTCCCTGCTGCTGCACCCTACTTTTGGGAGGAGGCGCCTACTGTTGGACATGAAGGAGGGCAGAGGGAGAGAAAGGAGGATAGAAAGGGGGAGTCAATTGAACTGTGATTTGTAGACCAGAAGCAAAGGTGAGAGATAAAGCAGGACAGGCCAGATTAACTAGCGCATGGAAGGCAAACTCAGCCAGCTGGCTCAGCGCTTGCTGCTTTTAGCCACATGAAAAGAGCCAGAGAGGAAGAATGACAGGAGGAGGGGGGAGGACAAGGAGCGAGAGGAATAGTTAAAATGTCTGTGTGTGTTTGGATTTGTGTGCTTTATGCTATTGTGATGGTAGTTCATAAAGTAGTATTAAAGGCAGAATAGTCCATGTAGGGAGCAAAGCAATATTTCTTTAATGTCCTTAACGGCATCTGATACGTTAGAGGTTTAACACTGTTATTAGCTTTTCTTGTTCTTTAACCTCTATAACATTTGAATCTCATGTAAAATCAAAATGTAACTAAGTACATTCAGCTTTTAAAGTATGAACTTGTATGAGTGTGTTTGAGAGATAAAGATACAGAGAAAAAGGGCACGAGCTCAGACAACTGAGCGAATGTGAAATGCGAGAAGGTTACTGGTGTCTAGATTGGAAAATGCCAATGCTAAAGCATGTTTCTTTATCACTGGAGCAAGGGGTCATATAAGTGGCAATCAGAGGGCACTGGATGATGAATGCCATCTGACTGTAGTGGAGGAGGAAGTGCAACTAAGCCATAATACCTAATGTCATGTCACAGTTAACCGGCTTCAGAGATGAAATGTCAGCAGCTGTCACAAAGTTGGCAAAGTCATTTAAACTGTTAGAATGAGCAGATGTAATATTCAGACCTGCAGTATAATATTTATCGTGATAACGTTTGCTCAGTCCACACGGGATTTCTCAGCGAGTTTTTGCCTTGAATTTGTAGTGACACACATAAACAGCTGGCAGCTGTGCCCTACAACCAGCTTCCAACGCTGGCCAGTCTTCTAGCGCTGGATTCATTTGTTATTTAGGGAGGAAGGATGTTACTCATTCACTTTCAGAGTTACACTGGGACACGAACCATATTGCTACTGTTGGCTCAAACCCTCTGGATCAACAGTGTCAACTTTCCAGGAAAAGAGCCTTGTTTTCAGCACGACAAATATTCTAATTTCAGTCTGCATTATACATTTTAGAGTTTTTTGGGGGGTTTTTTCTTAATTTTCTTAATGTTCAGTCAGACAGAGCATGAAGTTTACGTTACTGACAGGCACACGTTCTTCCTGCTCAGCTTCAACTCTGTCAGTAGTAATGTAGAGATGGCGTGCAAACGGGTGGGTGGTGCTGGTGGCTTCTAGGAACTGTGGTGTGGTGCCCTGCAATTATGTTCTAACATTCTGCCCTTTAACTATTAACACCCGGCACTAAGAGCAAATGAAGAGAGTACAAGTGATTGACAACATGCAGGCTAGTTTCATTCTTTCATAACTACAAACACCAAAAATAATTTTGTGAATGTGTGATTATTTTAAAACATAATTGGCATCGAAGAGGCACAGATGCTGTGCTGCATGATTTCATTTTTATCATGTGAATAAGGTAATGAATTGTGGTCTTGTATACAGAGGGCTGGTTTTCTGGTATCGGATGTGGGTGGTCTCCTTGATCTTTCTCTGGACAGAGATCTTCTCTGTCCTCCATCCATAAAGGACATTCAAGCACAACATTGAGATGTAAAACCAGTTGAGAAAACTTAAGTAACCAGAAATGTCTGTTTTTGCTAATCCAGCAAATCAAGACAAGACTGACAAGACAAAGTACTTCATCACACACTGTACATAGATGCAAATTGGTGTCGAAATCCAAAACTGACATAAACGGATTCTGCTCATTCATCTGCATTATCATCTCATCCAACTGGAGTTGAAAGTTGAGGGATATTTTTTGGACATTTTGCTTTTATTTGATGGAGATACAGAAGGAAATTGGGTCAAACCAGGGGACACTGCAGTTAACATGGTTCAGACTTTACGTTCACAACAAGGTCAGGAGAAAATATTGGCAAAATCTGAAAAATACCTTCTGATTAAACATCATAATCTGGAAACAGATTATAATCTGGAAACAGACTCTGTAGCTGCACCAACCTGTATAAATACACTTAAATGAAAACTGAAATGGCATCTGTAGTTTTTCATTCCTAATATCTGTCTTGATTTGTGAAATCAGAACCTAAATAACTTCCCTCCTCCGTTTCAAAACAGTTATAAAAAGGTATTCCCTTTTTAAACCGAATTTTTTCCATTTCATATTACACTTTGAAAATTCTCTTTTCATTTGAGTTGACAGTGAATGACGTAGGCTTACAGTGTGGCTATGAGCAGGGCACCATCTTCACTCTCTTTAACATGATTATGGAAGATACTATTAAGATGCAGATACAATTTATCATCGAAAATGACCCATTTTTCAAAGGATTATTTTTCCTACAGCAGTGGGCAGGCCGGAGCCTTCATTCCTACAGTAGCTGACAGGACGCACCATAACTGGCTGAGAATATGGTTCAGAAAGTGGCACACAACAGAGGAAATGAGATCTTGGCTAAATGTTTTTTTTTTTTTTTAAAAAAGGGCAGTCAGAGATGAGCAAATGCCTCCATTCATCTTTTCTGTGTGGTGCAGAGGGAGAAAAAAAACATTGTTATGCAGCAGTAAAAGACTGCATTGGACAACACAGCCAACAGAGAGGCTTGGTAAGCACTGCACTAAACACTAGAGTATCCCGCATGATTCAACAAAACATTATAGAAAAGAAACTGGTGTACTGGAGCAAACTGGGTGGGGCAGAAAGGAAAGTGAAGGCATGGGTGCTCCAAAAGAGTCAGAAATGACCTGGGTGCTCCCAGAGTAGATTTTAAGAACAGATGGAGTGGGACGAACGATTCAGCTGGGGACAGCTTGTCCAGCACACAGTCTATACAGGAAGTAGGGAGGATCAACTCCTCTTCTCGTCTACAAAGGGAAATAAATCTCTGTCTTTCATTCTGTGGAAATGGACAGTAGTCTCCAGGGCCTGCTGATCTCCAGCCATTGAGAGGACTATTTTTCTTTCTCATTCTCCTGCTCTTAGTATCACCCTCCCTTGTTCCCTGCTAAGTCTCTCCATCTCACTTCTCACTTTCTAGTTCCTGGATATGTCAACCTGTCCGGCTCAAGTCCTTCATTTGTCACTTTTTGGTGTATCGCATCTTTTCTCGTTCTTTTTTCAATTCCAGTTCTCTTTTTGTCTCCCGTCCTTCTTCTCCTCCTCCTCCTCCTCCTCCTCCTCCTCCTCCTCCTCCTCTCTCTGCTTTCCCCTCTTATGATGTATTTAGCATTCAAGGCCTCTCACTGCTGCATCACAGGCCTGTTTGTTTCACCGAAGAGAGAAAGTGAGAGGAAAAAGGTGCAATACCTCATGGATGGGGTAAAATTTCTATATGCACTCACACTATGGAGCATTGTGCATCTGCATGGATATACAGTCACATACATGCATGCACACAAACACAATGAATGTATGCACATAAAATGACGCAACCATGTATGTAAAAATACACTAAATACACTTGGCAGTTTATTAGGAACACCTAGCTAAAGTAAAGCAGTCTACAACAGTTGAATCAACATCCAAAAAAATGACTTCAATAAAAATGGAAGACTAGTTTTAGATTAGTTTGAGCTACATGTATCTAATAAACTGCCAACTGTGTATATTCACCTCTAAAAACATTAAAAATGAATATATTCTCTCAGATTTATACACCCACCCATCCAAGATGGCACGCACGCACAACACACCCACTCTTCATTATGAAGCATAACATGAACTAATAAATCCTTAATACCCATCCAATGTTAATGCTCATTGCCATTTGACTTCGACACTTAACTGCAGTTCAACACCCATACAATTAACCTCCAGTCGTTTGCATGTCAAATATGGAGGGAAGATTTCCTCCGTCTGCGCCCCCTCCACACAGAGACGCAGGTCAACGAGCTAATGAAGAGTCCTTGCACTGTTCATGTTAGAGTTAAGTACTTTAAATCCTCCATTGCTTATTAGAGAACTGTACACAACGCATCCCTAACATATTCCAATTAGAAGCAAATTATCAGGACATTAAGCATTCACATTCATAAAGCGCCATGTTTACTGAATCGAGACAAACTGGGTCATATTTGGTTGTCTTAGATGCCTGTGATGACATAGAGAACTTGTTTACTGTGCACCAGCCCCCGGCTCTATTCTGCTACACCATTGTCCCCAGATAGAGCCTTAACCTAGAGGGTGGCTAACACACACACACATGCACACATCCAAGCACACCCTGACACCAAAAAGCACAAACACATCCACATACACTCCCCTTAAAAAAACAAAACAAAAAATAAACACACACCCACGCAGAGCCGGGTGGTTGTAATTAAAAAGCAGTGGAGCTCTGTGGAGCAGGGCGAGGCTATCTAAGGAGAGAGGGAGGTGGGAATACTCCACCCGTTCAGCCTAAAGGCTTCCACTAATTACCTGTCAATGACAAGGACGAGGGAGATCTAAAGTGGTAAATATTGTCCCAAACTGTCATCCTCAATGAACCATACTCTCTGCAATTCAGTTCAAGGATAATGCCCACTGACTTGGGAAATAGGATAAGATGCCATATGTTTGTGTAATTTAGGGATAATTAGTTCCGAATCTGTTCCAAACAAAGTGACACTGTGGTATTAAACAGTGTGATACCAACTAAAGGTCAGCCGACAGATGCGTACAGTAATCTGGCAAGATGCTGAAAAGATGTTGAAAACAGTGCTTTTATTTCAAAAGCTCATTTTAATTGCAGATTTAAACATTTTGTTTTGAATGTAAAGCAGACAAACAGGTTTTTGTTGATGTGGAAAAATGTAGTCAGGTTTAAGTATGTCAGATAGAGGTTTATGACTGATGTACTTTATGTCAACAAGCTCAAAGCTAGTTGGTGAAATGGTTCCCCACCTGGGGGGGTCAGCGTGATAAACAGAGTGAGAAAGAAGAAGTAGCATATTTATGCAACACAAAATTATTTTTAGATTTTTTTTAGAATCTTTGCTTAATTTCTTTGGTGTTTCATGTTTGTAGTGGATGATCTGGAGGCTTCACAGTAGGTGGTTAGCCTCCGCAAAATCCATGGAAAGTGCTTATTGCTTATACCAAAGCCACTTGCCAACAAAATGCTATATGCAGTCAAACTGTTGTTTGACTACAGAACAACTTTAGTTGTCCATTTAAGTAATTTTTATGTCAGTTTTCCACTGTAAATATCATAAATTATGTGCCGCAGAATTCCCGTCTCTAATGTTGATAAGCAGCATCTAGCTAAACGGGAAGGAGTACGTTTCACAGAGTTTGGCTGGGGTTTTAAAATACTGAGCCATTTTAGCTCTCTATAGCCGTCTGACAATCAACAATTTCTCACACTCTTCTCTGAAGATACTCCACCAGACTCGCACGCTAGCAGCTTCACTGCAGTAAACATAGCTATTTTCAAAAGGCCTTTCTTCCACTAGCTGACTGGGATATCCAAATTCATCAAAAACATCAAATACCAAACATGTTTGAAAGTAACTGAATCAGCTGCATTTTGCTGGAGAACCCTGTTCTTATTACATTTGAAAGTAGTTGGAACTCCTGCGTAAGACTATTATGAATAGTCCATCTAATACAACCTTTGCAATAGCATCAAAATCACCCTGTGAAAACTGTCAGTCACCTAAAAATACACAACCTCTCGTTGAAAACGTCACCTCGACCTTTTCTTTCAGCTCAAGCATACGAGAAAGCTTCAAGAGCAATTTTTATCTAATCGAATATCTGCAAGAATCTCTTCTCGAATATTTGAAGCAAGTGTGTCAAAGCCACCCTTCTACAGTGTGTAGAGGTGAGGGATGGAAGACAGAAGAAAGCGTACGCTTTTTGATGATGACTTTTTTGGAAACGATCACTAAACAAAGCATTCGCTGTCAGATTTATCCCTACCAATTAGGTTTTAAGCAGACATTTGAAACAGTGCGCTGGATAAGAATTTTGTCTGCGATCAAATGCAACTGAGTGAGTCAGCGACTATAGAAAAATGTGTGTACGTGTTCATTTTCATATAATCCATCTGTGCAATGTTGTAACATTAATATGTGGGAGAGATACACACAGAGATGTGAAAATAAAACTCCACTGGGAACCGCAGAGGGAAAAAAATATGCTTTTCACATTTGTTTGGTGTAAGAGGTTATAAAACATGCAAAGGTCAAGTATAAAATTGTGATTGCTCCACCTAGTTCACTAAACCCAGTTAATATAATCAGGTCAGGTCAGCACTCAGCCATGATTGAACGTAAGGCAAATACAGTAGATAATGATCAAAGAGAAACAGTGATTGCTTTATTTGTCTGCCTATACCGCAACACTCAACAGGCGTATGCACAAGGTCAACAGACAAGTTAGACAAGTCAGCTTTTGAAATTAATGTCCTACAAATAGACACAGAAAACAATGTTTTTGGCCATGTCACTTGCATGGCTCTAGGGATGGTTGACTGTTGACCGGTAAGTTGGTCAGTCCACCACTTTGGGCCAGAAACTTGGATGGATTCTAGTTTGCTGCAGATGCACGTGGGGCCCTCAGGGTAAATCCTATTGATTTTGGTGATCCCCTCACTTTTCTCCTATCACCACTATGAAGTTGACAATTGATTGAAATGTCATGATAATTACTGGAGAATACTGGTACAGACATCCAAATTACCATCAGGATGAAATGCAATAACTTTGGGGATCCCTTAACTTTTCATCTAACGCCATCATTTTACCAAATTTCACAAGAAACTGTCAACTGCTCTGGATTATGGCCAAACACCTGCAGTCAGCCTCAGCTGTACTTTGTGCTTAGTGGTAATGAGCAGATGTTAGCGTGCTAACATGCTAAACTAAGATGGTGAACATGGCAAACATTATACTTGCTAAACATCAGCATGTAAGCACTGTTATGGCATGTTAGCATGGCGACACTATCATTTAACCTAAAGCCTCAATGTGCCGAAATACAGCCTTTAAGACCTGCTAGCATGGTTGCAGACCCTCAGAGGGTGTTTACACACACATTTTTCAGTCGTGCATCCATCTCTCGTGACTCAAAGCATATTTCTATGCTACAAATATCATTTCTTCTATTTTACATGATACTACAGCAATTTTGTGTTGGATTCTGAGCACTACACACCCACTGTGTAGAGACTGTTAGTCTTATTTTAAATAACTAGACTAATCATCTTAAATGTACCTGAACAAAGCCAGTGTTGGACCCCCTTCTCTTGTCACATAAATCTGACTAAATCTGGCCAGCTACAGAGCGAAGTTGTCAGAACAGCTCCTCTAGCACCAGTTGCTTCAGTAAATTTTAATGTGTTTCCAGGGTGGAACATGTAAGCTGCTTCAAAGGTCCAGAAAATAACATGAAATACCTGGGAGACTTATTTTCTGTGGTATTTCGGTGTTTATTTGATAGATGACAGAGAGCGACAAGAAACACTGGCAAAAAGATGACACCCAGTCCCTACTTTAGACCACTGGGCCATGGAGAAGTGTGTTTTATGGATTCTATTAAATTAGGCATTTAATTGTTGATGTTCAACTTAAACCTAGGAAGACAACTTCATACATATATTTATATATCAATATGAAAACATTTGAAAAAAGAAAGTGTAAACACAGAAAATCAATCAGGAGGTGTATACTCTTACACCAAACTGCATTACGTAAGGCGCTGATGTTCTAAGGCTGTGTTTTATTACACCACTTTTTGGCAAGGTGCGGGCACAGCAGGGCCATATGCTGTGTGTCTTAGTCCAGTTGGACCCAAAATGGCTCTAAACGGTGCGGAGCTTTTGCCAGAGTGAGACAGAGAACAGATCACTCAGCCAGTCAGTCACTAACAGGATGGAGGGAACAGCCTGGAAAATCAGTTTATGGGGAAGTCTGCGGGTTTTTAGGAGCTAGCCTATTAATCACTTATAAAGCCCCTTCTTAAAATGTTTGTGTGCCACTCTTGTTAATAAGAAACTGGTACCAGACTGCTGTTGCAAGCCATTGTAGGTCAGTAAAGACATGTATGCCAGCGTCACTTACACACAGACTTACTGCACTGTCTATTACCAACTACTATTATTTGGCAATGAAGCGATGTGCCAGCAAAGGCAAGCTCACAAAATGATTAAAAAATGAATAAAACTATTGGTTTAAACTTGACTCACTGCCAAATCTGAAACAGGTTGGTGTGGAAGAGAATTACTGATTGCGTATGTGATGACTGTGCATCCAACTAGGAATTTTCTCCAGCTTAGTCCTTCTTTACTGCCTGTTTGTATCTTTGCAGTTACTCCTTTGCTCGATAACAAGCTGTGGTGCTGTGTGTCTATTGCAGTCTTCACAGTGTGCTGTTAAACTGAGCAGTGTTAGACAGGCTGACTGATGAGTCATAGGGGAGTGAGTGGGTGTGTGTCTGTTTGTGTGAGTGTGCATTATGTGCTCCTGATATACCAAATGTATTTATCTTGCACAAGTTCACACTCCTTGGTGGGAAAAAAAATGGCAATTTTAATACAACAGACCTTCATTCTCAATTCACTGCTGCTCATACTATTTTCTTCTCTTTCACATGTGTCTCTACTACTATGTCTGCATTTCCATCATGGCTTTGATCTGATGCATCTTTTCAAACTCTAGTTGGTATATTTTCCTTTACTTCTCATTGCTGTGTCTCACAGCTGGCTTAGGGCAGCCTGCTGTGAGACCTGGAATTATGAGATTTGTCTCAGCTAAACGATGTGTGCTTTACTTTTTGTTACGGTAACACTTACACTTTAAGCATTCAGTATAAGATTATATAAGGCCTCAAGCCTCAAAATAAATCTGATTTGCTATCACTTTTTATGTATTCCAGATTAAAAATATATAAATCCATGGAGCTTTCAGTTGTTCATACACTGTAAAGAACATCAGATCTGCGTCTTGTTGGAAAAATTTGAGGTGAGACAGCAGAAGCTGCCATGCCAACACTCTCCTGACCTACTTCACTCATTGATTTTAAGAAACCAGAAATCCACAACTCAAGATAGGAACAAAATTGAAGACTAATTGAGACCTACAAATAGACAAAGCACACATTAATATTGTTTCCACCAATTTGAACAGAAGTTTCAGTCTTTCACTGTCAGGAAGGAGCATTTCCCTTGTGAATGAGAAAATAAACTAGACAAGACACTGAACAACTGGTCTGTAATAACGAGTTCAGGCAATGTACAACCCCACAAATCCTGCGAGAGCGCTACAGAAAGTGCAGAGTTTGAGTGACATCGTGGACGTAGAGATGTGGGCAACGCAGAGCATAAAGAGGGAATTGAGGCTGACTGAAACAAAGCTAACTTCAAGTCAGTTAAAGCTGTTTGTTTCCTGGTATGTCTCCTTCTGGAAACACACGAGTCACATCATCGGTGGCCAATATTAGTCGCAAATATCAAACGTGTTTAAAAAAAATCTCTGAGAGTGGCTGTTTGTGACTGTGTCTGAAGACGTAAGATTAGAATCTTTACATATCACATACTATATGATTTTATCTGCTGTCAGGAAAGACCAACTGACCCGGACTAGAACAGTCCTGGTTCAGCTAGGTCTGATAAGTCGTCTCGCCCAAATCATAATCAGAATTGGCCTGGCAGACATAATAATTTCCTTGCCTTTAAATGTCAAGATCAGCAGGGTGAGTTCAATAAGACATTAAAGGTTGATTAAAGGGAATGTCCATTTCTTTAGTCGAAAACACAGCGTTAACCAAAAAAAAATTCACATTTACCAAGTGCAATTAAAACGAGGATAGAAATTCTACCCTAAAACAAAGCACTTCTGGTCCCATTAATCAGACCATCGTTCATCATGTCGACTGCAGCCTGTAAAACAGGGAATACTCTTGGCTTTCCTAATAACACTGTATTTAACAGCTGTGTGTCACAGCTTGAGCCAGATGTCCATCACTCAGTTGAGTCTTGACATTTGTATTTTGGAATTTAAATTGATTATTAATTTCATTTCAGCACAGTGCACCCACACCCACATTGTTAACATCTTGGGTGTTTGCATAAAATAGAGAATAGGCCTTCTGATAAGGTCACTGGTGAACAAGAAGCAGCCTTAGCTGTCTTAGTAACTTAACTTAACTTAACTGGTGAAAATTCACACATTTCAACCAGACTTTGCCAGGACTTCTGTGATGCAGTCATCTTGTTGCCGTCAAATTTTCAAACTGTCCCTTTTTTCTGTTGTTTTTTATTTTTGTTCCCGTGTCAAATCAATGCACCTGTCCTCCACCCTTACACCTCAAGCTTCTGCCAGAACCATCTCTCCTACAGGTCCTTACAGCGAGCTTATGAGGAATCCCACTCAGCCTCACATTCATGCGGATCTTCAGCTCGTCTGTTTTTCACTCTCTCAAAACCACCAGTGTCTAGACACCATACAGAGGATCTCTGTATGACTCATGCCGTGACTATCCCTTTTAAATGATTGCATCACAATGGGGTCTAATCACCAAAGTCTCCTCACACTTTAATTTTTCCTTTTGTACACACTATGTCAAATAAATTAATTTAATAGCTCTTTATGGCTCTTTAAACCCTCAATTTGTCTTCCCTGATTGAAATGGCGTCACCACACAAACAGACGTGTGAATTCTCAAACAAGTCATCTTGTTGGAACAACAGATTTCACCTATTATTGACTATGTGTCTTACTGAACTACTCCCTAAAACTCTTATAAGTTCACTTTTTGAGTGACAAATTCCAGGTCATGTTAGAGGCACAGTGGTTAGAATATCTGTCAAAATATTGGCAGTTTAGGGTTCAGTGTTCAGCTGATCCAGCATAGACACATGGAAGGTACAACAGGGATATTAACTGATGTCCTGTCCACTTATTTGTGGCCACAGAGGCAAAGAATACCATCAAGCTACAAACGTGAAATCCATTTTTGCATGTGGTAGTGCATAAAGTGCACAGATTTAATACTAACTTTGTGAAAGTGCATAAGATGCAGAACTGCTCGTTGACAGGTATTTTATACAGGTTTGGGAATATAAAAAAAGAAACGTATAAAGTATTACAAAAGCACACAGAAGGTTATTAGACAAAAAAAAAGAAAAAAAGGTAATATGTTCATTTCATGATGCAGTTTCATCATTTAGCATATTCCCTTAACTTTCCTGAAAATGAAACAGTGCAAAATGAACTGGATATGAATTCTTTGGGTGTGTAAGCTCATCAGTGTGTGTGTGTAAGACAGGTTACCAGAGCATATGCTAAAGTATTGGGCCTATGAGACTTTCCCAGATTATCAGTAATTGGCAAAGTGTCTCTCACATGCCCTGTGAAAGATAGAGAGAGAATTGGGGGGGGGGGTTTCAAGATACTGTCGCAGGGTGGTGATAGCTTGAATAGATAAAAGCCATTTTATAGGCCGATGAAGTCACTTTGGTCTTTTTCAACAATTACTGTTAAGTCATTGTTGAGCGGGGCACAGCTCCTCACCCCACAACTGTTCCAGAGGAGCAGGAGCTGTGGAAACTGGGCAGCTCATACGTGTGAGAGTGTGAATCGCCCAAGGAGGACAAGCTGTGTTCATTCTGCATGCTAAATGAGGTGGAAATAGTATTACGCTTCTTCATCGCACACCCAAAAACTGACTTTTCAGGAGATTTTTCTCTAAAAATTACCCAAATATATCAAGTTTTTAAATGCAAGACTGCAGCCAAAAAAACTGGCAGCACCTCCTGAGTAAAATGCCAAAATGCAGAATAATAGAAGCACATTTGCCAAAATGTAAGCACAGACAGTAGGTACTAAGACTCCTTCCAAATATGTCTTTTTGTCGTGGACTGTTGTGCATAATGACTTTTGCATACTTATCTCTTTAACGTATCATCATCTTCTGTTAACATGTTTGCATGTATACCAGTGTGTCTTATTCATACTATGCCGATATTCATGTAAAGCTCGTGTGTAACCCTCTCTCCACCTACGAGCACTAAGGCAGACTAAGGCTGTAAATCGGGCACCTCATTTATGTGATGTTCGTGGTCAATGTGCCTTGTTAAATCAAGATTAACTTAATGGAGATACAGCATACAGCCTCTAATGTGCTGCAGCCCTACTATTACTATGATTTCTTCATGCCAGCTAGCCAGTGATAACAGTAACGATCCCCATCGCCGTCTTAAGTCAGTAATGTATACATAATAGCACTGCTTCTTACCGGTGATCCAGTCAGGATATAAGTGGTTATCTGAAGAAGCAATTACGCAGCATTTTCTTATTTTGTTGTATAACATAATGGAATCAAAATGTCTAATATAACCTATTTGATGTCTTGCTATGAAAACTGCAAAGACACAGGCATTTCACTTGGAGCAAAAATGTATTTACAGGCAGCATCAGTGGCTGCAGAAAGAGGAGGTGAATTAAGTGTGATGGACACAGCAGGTGTTAACTGAATAAGTGCTCAAGAGGTGCTCGAGTTACAATTTCTCAACTTGGGTAAGAAATTCATCTAATGCAGTAAAGCAAAAAGCCAGAGACTCCATCCACACAACAAGCTGGTGTGAGAATAGTGAGGTTCGTCTGATCTCACATTCACAGTGTCATTAGCTTAAAAACAACAGCTGATTAAGGTGTCAGTCGTTGTTAATGACTGCTGTGACTATCCCCCTGTCCAGGACTGAGGTTCAGTAGCTTTTCACTGAATCCTTTATTGCATCTGTTCTTCAAGCCTGACTACTTTTTCCTCTTGCTGTGAGGAGCTACTGAAATAACCATGACATGGTGTATATAGTATTAATTCTACTCTGTCATTTATTAATGTCAGCTAAATACAGTCATTTGCTGGTCTATCTTCACAGAACTACGCTGCATCCAAAGATGAACTGGTTGCACTGGCATTGTTCAGCTGAGGAACTTGTCCTCATCGTACGAAAAATGACACTCTAGATAAATGTTTAAACCGGTGACTTGTATCATTCCCGTTTACAGCTCCTATTTTTTTCCCCTATGCAATACATATTTGATATTTAGCTAAATGTTGACTTGATAGATGTGTTAACTGGTTGCTCCTCATAAGAACGAGAGAGAAAGAAAAATGTTTGTCTCAGACTTCGAGATTAACAAATCTCCATATTTTATCAACTTGGACCCAGATACAAAATTGGACAGTTTATTAGAAACGAAACGTAACCATAATGGCTTCTACTCGTGCCAGGAGATATCACTAAATGTATCTTCATGCTGTTGCAGAGCATGGCAATGGCTGATTTCCCGTCTTCAGAAACATGTGAAGACAGAGACTGAGTATATTTGGAAGAAAGTCATTTTCAGCAGCACACTGAGATGCCGGAACAATTTAGCAGAAAAATATCACAAAATGCCACAGTTGTGTAGAATGAAACATTTCAGTTTGGTCACATATTTCATGATAAAAACCCCCAAACAAGCCAGAAAAAACAAACAGCATAACAATATGAAAACGAGTCCATACAGAGGCTTCCTTTCTTAAATATCAATCTTTTCTAGGCTGCTTTTCAACTAAGACTCTGACTTGAGATTAGGAGAGCTTCAGAGTGCACCACACGGCAACACATCCTCTCATATGTAGATTCTGCGAAAAGCCAAATCCATCGCACTGGGATTTTCATGCTCAAATATGCTACTCAAAGACACAGAGCGCCAAGACTTGGCGGTTGTGTCCAATAATCCAGCTTCAGCACAGAGAAATCCTTTTTGTTTTTTCTGGACTTGACCTGAGAGCATAATGAAGCCTGTCAAAACTATGAAGTACAGGCTCAGGGATGTTCTTAGTGTTAACAAAAATAAATCTGCGGTATTGTCCTCCCAGTCATACAGCTCACTCAGCTCATCTCCCAGAACATACATACATATATACATGCATGCCTGCTACTGCACACACAGCCTGGAGCTAGAACTAAGTGCTGTAATTGCAGACAAAACCACTGAGACTTGACACCATCTCACCAGAGAAGAAGAAGAAGAAGATGAGGGAAATGAAATAAATATGCAGACTGAAAGATAAACACACACCCACTGATACACACTAACATGCACAGACAGCGTTTTCACGCACATGCAATAGCTAGAGGGTGCAAACTGTTCAGATCTTGCAGAACTATGCCAATTCAGTGGCAGGTGAGGCGAGCGTTTTGCCTGCAGAATGCCTCTGATCTGTTGACGTGGTATTTGTCATTTGGGACAGCCACAGCTGGAGCCATGGCGGGGCCGCGGCTGATTTAAAGTGACGGGTATGCAAGGCCAACTTATCCATCACAGAGGAGTGGCCCGCATTCACTGACTCCCAAATTACTGTCCTATTTGCTGGCCCTAGCCCCACTACAACCCCACCTATCAGCAGCTGATCTATGGCGTGCCAACAAACCCAAACAAGGTGTCATCTTGTCAGGACAAATGGGCTACAACAGACTTAAGGGCAGGGGCTAATCCTTCTCGCACACACTTTTTCATTTCAATGTGCCCACGAGCTACTGTACAAGCCACTTCTTCACCTCAGGCTGGATGCAGTGGATTTTACCAGCAGAGGTGAGCAAAAGAACACAAAAGCATATTTTACAAAGTTTCACACCATTTATTAACTTGCGCCTTACCTTGCTGAGTTGACTGGCCGGTGAGCCGCTGTTGTTGACAGTGTGGCATTTGAAGTTGAGCAACGATTCCCCCACAGCATCACGCTCTCTGCTCATGCCCTTGTCAGTGTGGGAGTGGCTGTCAGGGAGGGGGAAAGGCGCAGATGAGGGGGGCCGTTTGAGCGCCGTGCAGGACAGACCGAGAAAGTTAGACGGTCGGATCAGAAAGGCCTCCAGAGCTATGTTAGCAGATACCTGAGGGAGGGAGGCCAAGAATTAGGAGTGGGGGTAAGAGTGGGAGGGGTCGGTGGGTGGCGGAAGAGAAGGGAGGGTAGAGATTTTTATATTAGTCACTTGGCTGATACTTTCATCCCAAGTGACAGCTGAGGAGAAAAAAATAGACAGAAGCGAGAAGAAACAAAGAAAGGAAGCCATTAATCTTTCTCTTGCCTTATTCGAGCTATCTGCCCGGGCCAAATTAACTTCTCATTATTCTAAGCCTCAAGAAAAAAAAGGTAAAGCTATGGGACATTTAGTCAGATAATCAACCTTTGCCCTAACCGACTGTGGCTGTGAGTGTGGGTGTTGTCGTTGTGTAGTCCAGCCATACCTTAGAAATGACCTGATTGTCTCCGGTCAGCGCCAGGTCAGCAACACGCTCCACACACTGGACGATCCGGGTGCACGCCCTGGCCTCGTTCTGGGCCATCCAGAGGATGTGCTCCTCCACTAGCATCATGTTACTGGCTATCTCTGATATATAGTCTCCCAGCTGCAGAAACACAAGCAGACATGCATGCAAATGAATGCATGTTCACAATTACACAAACTGTACCTACAAGGCCCACACACACACACACGCGAAGAGGCAGATTCATCATGCACATCAATCACATCCGCAACAACAGACACATTTATAATCTCCAGTCAGAACTGTGAGGGAGGCAATGGTGGCTTCATTCATTATGGGGAGATTTAATTTAGATTAGCAGCTCCAATGGGGTATAATCGCTTCCTTGAGATGGCAGTTCGCTATTTACTTACTGTATTTCTCATTGTTGCTTCATTTGACTGTTCTTTATTGGATGAATGAGGGTGGTCTCCTCAGCATTGTCTTAGGAATGATAAAACTCAAAGTATCTCCTAATAATATCTCCTCCCGAGTGACCCATGATGAGTAATTCGACAAGTGAGAGCTAATATTGATTCTTTTCACTGACTAAGCTCAACACCCTTCCCCTCACACAACCTGACCTTCAGCGTTACATAAAGCCCTCTGATTTCCTCCAGCCGAAGAAAGAAGAGAAGTTCACTTAAGGTAAAAACACGGCTTGCCCAAAAAGAGATGCATCTTCATAATCATAATTGTCATTCAGGTCCATCGCCGCCATGGGCAAGAGCAAAGCGTACGAGGTGAAAAGTTAAGCTGTCTGGAATCGATTGAAGGATTGAAGCCAGGACGACAGCGTGTTGCCATGTCTTTTTTGGGCAGTCTCTGCTGTCTCTCGCTGAAGTGTCCTTTTCTGTTTGTGCAATTAGGACTATTGAAAAACCATTGTTACCTATACAAGAGATAGTCACGGATTTTCCTAATAAATCTCATCCTTTAAGGAAACAGCAAAACTGTGAGCAATCATATGCTTGAATACTATCAGAATGTAATGTAATATAAGGATGGGAGTGGTAGCTAACAGTACGAGCAGTTCCACTTAAAAGGGCAGTTGTCTCCCTTTCATATGGAATACACAGTATCACACTGCATCAAAGGAAACGGTTTATTTTGTTATGCTTGGATTAATTCTTAGATCACGTTATGATGTAAACTGGCTATGGTGTATCTCTGTGCCCTCACATCTCTGCGTTTGTCCACCAGCCTTGTCAGTCTCTCCACCAGGTGCGTGACAAAGATGACGTCCATGACATCGGTGAAGTGTGCCGCCCTGCTGGTGAAAGCCACTAACTGCTGGCCCAAAGGCTGAGCATTGGTGGTATTAATAGTTATCTGGAATGAAAAAGAAAATATACAACAACATTCAAAGAGGATGATCACACAGTCCATTATCACAATTCAACAGAGACTTTACATGAAACAGCTTTGACAACATATAATAAATAATAAATCACTGTAATACTATTTCATGTCACGCATGTAGTTTTATGAACTTGACTGCTTTAATGTAGCTCAGTGATCCCATGAGTAATGAAGAATGAAGTCAGCGTGCCATCAGTCACTTTGCATTATGTATATAAAGCATACACATACAGATCTGCAAATACCTGCAGGCTACAGATAAATCAGTGCAGATATTAGTTTCTCTATTCTGGGAATATGAAGTTATTAAATCTTAAGTAGGCTGGCAAATATGTAAACGTCAACAAGTCGAAAATCATAGTAAACTTTCAGAATTAGAACTGATTTAATCAAAATGAAAAAACACTGGTTTCAAATGTGTAGGCTGTTTTCGGCAAGTTCTCCACGTGTGCTGATACCTGGGTGAGCTCGTGCAGCACGCGGGTTAGTTCGCTGGCGTACGGGCACTGAGTGTAGTCCTCTTCGGCCCACCGCCCAGCCCGGTCGCAGCGCCGCCACGCCTTCTTCTCCCTCTGGCTGGAGGGGTTAGGAGCACTGCCAGAGGGGTGGGGGGCAGAGCCAAAGGTGGCAGGAGCACAGGGCAGGAAGGCCAGAATCCCAGCCAGAGTCTTTGGCCACCTGCCAGACAAGATATCCCCAAATTATCAGGGATGAAGTGAATTCAGAAATCTACACTCACTGCACCAGATGGCAATTTCACACTCCCTGTAGTTAGGAAATTATTCATTTGCATATTTTATTTATAGGTAGCTCTAATTATTTTTGCAGATGACTGCCAGATTCTGATACTTGAAACAATGTGCTGTGTTACTGATGACTTCTGACTAAATTAACTTTTTTTACTCACTTTATTAATCAATTTTATTGTCTTACCACTTCGTGCACAGTAAAACTAAATTATTTTTTTTTTAGGTTAATGACAGAATGCATTTAAAGAGGCACATCACCACTTTTACACATTAAGTCCCATTATGTGTAGTGCTGCTCAGCCTGTGAATACAGTACAATGTCTTCTGTGACTACGGAGGAGCGAGAAAAAAGCGGCTGAGAAAAAAACCAAGATGATGTCATGAAGGTTATTTTGGATATGGCTTGGAGATTACACGTTTGAACAGAAAGCTTTGTTACAAACTGAGCGGGGGCATTTGAGGTGAAAGACTTTTGAAATGCACCATGTGTGCAGCCTGACCAACACTAAGGCCTGAATCTGAAGCAGAATCTGTTCCTTTTTCAGCCTTAAACAGTAATTACAAGTGTTGTTCATACGGCCATGCAAAGTTCAGCGAAGTCTCCTCTGAAGCAAGAAATGAGACTTTCTCAATAATGTCATCAAGAACCAAGTCCTGGAGCTGCTCTACTGGCCAACCTGTGATAGGGGCCAGGGTGATTTTAAAATTTTCATTTTATGGGTAATGCCTGTTAGTGTTTCAATAAAATAAAGCTTGTCTGAGTGTAGAAAGTCAGCCAAACACTCACAGTCCACTACATTAGCCTCCATTTCCCTGGTAATAAAAGGACTCTAGGTTTTGTCTCTTGGTGCTGTTGCAGATTAAAGGTCTTTTTTTGTGCCTTCTGCAGCCTCAGGAAAGAGTCAATTTGTCTACAATCAGGGGAGAAACATGTGTCTTATGTGTTGTGGTTTTCTCCTTAAGGCAACATCAGTGTCCTACTGCAGAAGGTTAGCTGAAGTAGTGCTTAATGTGGCAACACTTCTGACTTCATCTAAATGAAAATAAAGTAGCACAGCACTCAGAAGGTTGGTGGTCTGTGCTGAGGGCAGAGACCTGCCATCTTTCTGCTCCACACCCCCATCCTCTTTTTTTCCCTTCTCTCTCCATCCACATTGTTGCAGCAGCAGCAGCAGCTACTTAGTAATAAATGGCGTTAATTTCGCCCCCAACAAAAAAGTGGGCTCATTTTCCAGCCCATTACTCCAATGCTCCGGCAGAAACAAAAGCCTCAGCGCTTGCGGCACTGGAAGAAGGCTGTAAAGTACAGCAGCTACAGAGGAGTGTACACGACAACAGCACACCCACGAGGGAGGAGAGGTGGAGGATGTGACTGTGTGTGTACGACGACACGGTTTCGAGGTGGTCACAGAGAGAGTGGAGGACAGGGAAAAAGAGGAGTGATAGAGGGCGAGGAGATGTGCGGTCTTTGTTCTTTTATATGAAACCGCAGTCTTGGGAATACACGCTCTCATTTTTTATAGTCTTGCTATAAAGCTGGACCACATATACCTTTAATGTTTGTGTGAGTTTTCATGTCACATTTCCAATTATTATTAAAATAAATGAACTGTCTGGGCTCTACTGTATGTACTCAATTCTGGTCTTTGATGGTTAATGAGCCTGGTGCAAGTCAGACCAGGTGTAGATTTTTGTCAGGTGGGAAAAAAAAAACAGCTTGACGCCACCAAGAACCAGACTTAAATACCTCAACTGCACTGTACGTGGAGAGATAATAGCACAGAAAAAGCATGCTCTGATTACAGTATTAATTGTTAGACAGTAGACTCTGTAATTGGGAATATTTCTGGTGAATTAAATTATAGTGAGGATAAACTATTGCCTTATTTTTTTGGAGACGTCCTGCTATCACCTATGCTGGCCAGTGATTACTGTCAATTACCACTAATTGCACAGGACTAACCAGTAAACAAAAAGTGCACTTAAGATTCAGGGCTATAGTTTATTTATATAACCTTAGTTATTTCTTACCTGATGAAAGAAAACATTTTCGGAAATACACTTACTAGTTTTTCTTCCCGAGAGTTATAGAGAAAAACTGATACCACGCTCATATCTGTGCGGATATGAAGCCACCACCAGGAGCTTAGCTTATCTCAGCACAAAAGACAGGAAACAGGTGGAAACAGCTAGCTCTGTCTGATGGTCACAAAATCTGCACCTCAAAAGTCATGTACTTGTCCATTTTTAGGCCAGGGACAGTGACTTCACGCTCCATAAAACCAGTTTTACACTTTAGTTTTAGTTTGTGCTAATTAGTGACGGTCACAGGTGCTGTTAGGCAAATCTTGCCACCCTGTATCCAGTCTTTGTGCCAAGTTAAGCTGGCGACAGCTTTATTTTTTACTGTACAGACAGGAAAGTGGTATCAATCTTCTTATTTAACTCTCAGCAAGAAAGCAAACAAGTGTTTGAATTTCACAAATGTTGAACTGTTCCTTTCAGTCCTTTTTATTCCAACAGTACCAATGTGATAGAACTGATAGTGTTGTGTGGTCATGATGGAGTGGCTGTACAGTGACTGCTGCGAGGTGACTCACCTGAAGTCCCCCTTGTTGTTGGTGACTCTGTCGGTGGGGCAGTACGGCGCTGACGTTTCCAGAACAACTATCTCCATTTGCTGAGAAGTGTTGCCACGGGAACTGGTCACCAGGCACTCCCAGATGCCAGCGATGGCCACGTCAATGTTGGAAAGGATGACTTCGCTGGAGGAGGAGAACGGAGGTGTAAAACTGTGAGTGTGCGTCCGTGTGCTGCGTGTTGGTGAACTCCTTCCTACGAGCATCAAATGTCTTTAAAGGATTTGTACAAGGTGCTGGATTAGAATTTGGCCTTAGTTTTAGGGTTAAATGTAGTTTTAGGATTAGTTTTGTGCCAGGACTTGATTTTAAAATGGATTACATTATTTTTGGATTAGGTTGAGGATTAAAGTTAGTCATAAAGCCAAAGGGTTAAAGTTAGGGCAACATCTAAAGCATTCTGTAGTCAGCAGAAGCTCCTCATCAGGACAGGTCAAAATGTGTGTGCATTGGTGTGCTTCACAAAATCTAATTTATTCAAGAGGCCCTTGTGCATATGTGAGTATGCAGTGGCTTAAAATGTTGCCTGTGCCTTAAGATGATCATTACTCGTGCTTATCTTTCCTACTTTGTCACAGCGATTCCTATCTCAATGGAAAATGCCTGATTAAACAAAGGATGGTGAAACAGTGACAAAGAGCCAAATCAGGCTATTTGCCAAGGCGACTAATCTTGAGGATTTTACTCCTTATGAAAAAAAAGGAGTAAAGCCGGCGGAGATTGCTAAGCAACGGGCATTATCACCATGGAAATACTACCTCTTTGAGAAATGCCAACTGTTTAATTTCCAAATACAAACCAGTTGTAGTCAAATATACACTTTGCTTTGTGTGCACTGTAGAAGCGAATGCCTTTTTTGTGATTTAATTAAGCCTTGTGTGTTCATAATACAGTCACAACATGGCACTGTGTAAAGTTTTCAGGAACAATGCTCCACAAATGGGAGTGTGTGGCAGCTGACATTGAACATTATAAGTGACAGACTGGACAAGACACTGAAATGTTTCAGAATAAAGATGATTAGTGGCTGAGAGGCTCTGATGTGAAGAAGCTGTAATCCCTGAAAAAATTTCTCAGAGGATGTGAGAGAAATATTTATTCAGAAATATTAAATGCCTTCATTCTGCCTGCTCCCCTCTCTCCTTCTCGCCTTTTGGTCTAAATATTCTTACAACTCGTACAGTTATATTAGTCTTTTAACCCAGCGTGCATTTTGTGAAAGGCAGCAGAACATCCTCAGCCATCACAGGACTAACGCAATACCCCAAACACCACACACACACACACACACAGACACGCACACGCTTCCTGGCCTTGAATTCACTCCATCTGCATGTGTATGGACTGTAGAAACAAGCTGCAGCATCCAAACCACATGAACTCCACACAGAAAGGGCCCCTGTGGGATAGGTACAAGGTACGTAATCAATTTCAAAGCAACAACAACATTAGGACTTATTTCTTTTCTCTCATTAAATATATTTAGCTTTCACACATGTAGTTTGGCTCATTTGCCAAGAGCCAAGCAAAAACAAAGAGGAATAAACATGAAGACATTGATTTGACATTTTGGTGATGTCACTGTGCATCATCAGGCAGCATGAACCCACATGGGGATATTAAATTCTGGAGACTGACGGCAGGTCACGCTGCACTTCACTTGTGTGTTTATTAATGTTCTCTTCTTGTGTCACAAAGAGCTCACAAAGAAATAACTGATTATAAGCATTCCTAGTACAGACTGCAACTAAACCCTGTGTTATGAATGAAGCTGAAATGATTATTCCATTAATAGATAAGTTGGCAGAAAATTCATCAATTTTGTTGCCTGATTAATTGTTCCAGCCATTTTTTTTTAAAGCAAAAATGCTAAAAATTCTCGTTTCAGCAGCTCAAATGTGAAGATCTGATGCTTTGCTCTGTCTTATATGTGAAGACATCGCATTGGGCTCTCTTTTATAGAGAAAATGAAGAATCAATCACTCGATAGATTAACTGAAAATGAAAATAATCATTTGTTCCAGCCCTAGATCTCAATTCTAATGAACAGGTAGAAACATTAGGAGAAACCGCAAAAATATACAGAATTAACTTTGACTGATGGTGTGCATGTACGTTGTCAGTGTTACTGAACAATCTTACAAAAATATACATGCTGTTTCCCCTCTAAGTTCACTTCTTTGACAGTTCACAATCAGCAGATGGATTTCATAGTAGCTAGTGTTTTAATTTATGTTAAAATCACGTCCTAGGCAGAGCAGCGCAGTGCTGCGGTGACATGGATCAGTAACAATCAGGAGACTGGATGCGTCCCACAGAGCTCAACCACAGGGATATCTTTGTCTGATCAGTACATCTTTCATCACAAAAAGTCTTGAAAAGTGAGTAAATGGATTGGATATACACTGAGACTCTGGGCAACAGTTAGGGAGAAGCTGGGCGGAGAGGTTTCTTTATCACGGGCCATGTCAGTCCAGTATAATAGACTTTCTCTCTTCTATGTGGGGTACTGGTTTCAGAAAGTGGACAAAAAAAATGGTCCTATTGTTATCTACCAGTAATTTAATTGAAAGGAGTTTAAGTCTTTCTTCCAGCTACAGCGCCAGTGTGCACTGTCCTCAAGTGACTTTTACAGATACTTATAGTGAGGCGTTATGTAAAAAGTCACATAGACGGAAACATTGTTAAAAGAAGCCCAACAAATGTGGAACAGTATTTCATTAGCCAAATAACATGTCTCACATTTATGTAAAAGGTTATTAATTGGCCGAGACGAAGACACTTTATATGTAAAAGAAAAATGGGAACTAGAGATGAATAGGGACAAGATAAGGGAAGATTTATGTGCTGGTTGCCATACAGGCATTGGTAAGTCAAGTCTACAGAGATTTGAACTGAAAGTTGAAAAGAAGGTTATTTAGAACCCCAGCAATAGTGTCAATGCCTGATAAAGTGTGGAATGATGGGGGATCATGCTCATATTTCATGGGATTGTCAAGGACTACAAGGATTCTGGCAGAACATTAAAGAGGAGGTCAAAAAACAATGAATACTGATATCCCACAAGATCCACTGTCTTTTTTACCGAGGGGAGGTAAACAACAAGTCTACATAACGAAGTATATGACAGCGCAACTGCAAGTGAGGACGGACACTTTTCTTAAAAGATGGATTCCTGCAGTCTTATACCTGAGACTACGAATGTTCACAAAAAAGGACATGGACTGAGGTTTCATTTACTTGTAAATACTATGCCCATTGTCAAGGACTGTTTAAGTCGGCTCAAAAAATGAATAAAGTTCCGAAAAATAATCACAAATCTAGCATCATAAAATCTTGCACCACATTTCGCATGGAACCAGGCAGAGAAGCTCCTTTTCAGGCAGCCTCAGTCTGGTTGTTTGGCCTGGACCAGAGTTTGTTTGAACAGAGACACCAGCTTTGATCAGAGTGTACCTTAAAAAAAATTCAGAGTAAATATATTAAAAGTGAGAGTTATCTCCAGTATATGATGCAAAACAACAGCACAAACACACAAGTAAAGAAGACCATTCTTAAATAAAGCAAAAATAAGAGTTCATTAATCAAATGTTGTCAGTCTGGAGCACCAAATTAGCTCTAATGATCTGAATCCACCAGAGAGGCAACCTGTTTATACAGTAAGATCACCTTAACATTTCCAAATGACAGCACATTGTGCTCTGGTGTGAATTCATGTCCACTGCTGTTTGTTCTGTGAGAGAGGGCAAACAGAAATCAGAGGATGCTGTCAACAGTCCCTGTACTGAACGGACCCGTGACTTTGCTCCAGCGACTTTCTGTGGCCGAGTTATGAAAATGAATATAATAAGTCCTGATTTAATCTTCTGTGCTCCACTAAAGCTCTCTTTTCTGATTACTTTTCAAAAAGGCCCTAAATCAGATTTGAACGCTTGACTGAGATGATGACATTCTGGACTAGAGAGCAAATGTGTGCATGTGTGTGACTGTCTGCCAATACATGTGAGGGATTTTACATCAGGTGTCCAAAAGGCACCTCTAGGCACTTTTAGCTGGTTTAGAAGGATTTTTTTTTTTTTTTTTTTTTTTTTTTTTTTTGGCACCGAGACAGATTTCTTCAAACCTTCACTGACTCTTACTGTAGGAATGAGTCACTCTCCAAAATGACTGTGATGATGCCTGGGTGTCAGATTTACTGAAACATTTAGTTCATGGAGAGACTTTAAACTGTAACCCTAACCTTTACCTCTCCTTCACATGTGTATCCTGTCACACACACACTCTTTCAATCTTTTACTCTCTCCTGGTCTCTTTCTCCACCTCCCCCCTTTAAAACAACATCCTCCCTCTTCCACAGAATGCAAGTTGAGTTTAAAGTGTGGACGGGCTTCAAATTGAAACCCTCTGGGCTTAGTCCAACTATCAGCCTCTCGCTGCAGTTATATAACAAACCACAATGAGCACATATGCTGTCTGAACACCTAATCTAAACAGATAATATAGATAACATATTGGGAGGTGAAGTGGAAGACCAAATCTCTTAGTCACGCTTATCAGACTATTTGCACAGGATTAGTATTACATGAGGACCACAGTAATTCATAGAATTCCCCTCAAACTCCGTTTAATAAAACATTTTGTTCAGGATAACAAAATTGGCAGGAAATTCCACTTTTCCATGTTACAATTACTGTGTATAAAGCCAAGATTTTCCAATTTGCTTATTGATTTAGCAATACAGAACTTGGGAGATTTGAGCATTTGAGACCTTCCTCTAGGCTACAGACTCCACGAGACTGGAAAAAAGAACACAAAAATCATTTGCACAGGATTAGTGAAAATGTTTTCACCATAGGCAGTACTAGGTTGGGGCTAGATGAAGATATTTGCTGCCCACAAACCCAACATGAAATTACCTGGATGTTTGAGAAACGAAATCTTGTCTGACTCCCTTGTTTCTGATATAATGTCCAGTTCATCTGGTCCAAGCAGACCCAGTTGCCACAGCAACCCTGTATGCACTGAAAACACATGGGCAAGTGGGCAAAGTAACTGATATTCAGTTTTCTTTTTTTATGCTAGCTCTGTGATAAAAAATGCCTCTTTACATTATTATGGGACATCAGTGTGACGGGAGCAAAGGAGGAAGTCAGGTGATGTTATTACAGAGCAACAAAGTTCACATAGGCCGGAGGTCTGGGTGGATCACTGGGTCAGCTAAACACAGGAAACTGCAGTTGGTTTCCTGTTTCCAACCAACAGTCAGTGTTTTGTTTTCTTGTTTGTTCTTTTAAATCACAACAATTGTTCCCTAACTTTAGCCATGTGCTCATCTTTGTCATAAAACAATGACTCTCTTGACCTTAGCAAAGTAGGCTGGTGTTGTTTTTGTGCCTAAACCTAAACAGACTTCATCCATAGCACTGTCACATCATAAAAAGGAATTATGTATTTGCTGTTTTTGGAAGGCACACATAAATAATGTTGTCCTGACAGGAGAGAGGTGTCGGATCAGAAAACACTTCTGTGTGTCACTCAAGAGGCCATGTACAAACCCTGTACACTGTTGTTTAATTTGGAGGACAAATACTATAGACTCATCAATAAATAATTAAGCCCACAACAAGATCCAACAAAAAAATCTGTGTTGCAGCCTAGGAATGTAGACAATATACACTACAATCTAATTTTGCTTCACAAGTCATTTAAACGGATCATTTGGAGCCAATGAAAATAACTGATGCACTTAGATACACTTACAAGTGGCCAAAGTTCCCCTGGTGTGTGGACTGGTTTAGGGAACAGTTGGTGAAACGTAATTAAACCTAATCAGTCGTTTATTATTCTTTCAGATGAGTGTTTACATAATTATTTACGACTGGAACAACAGGTTTCATTAGACAGTACATAAAACAAAATGGAAATTTGAGTTTGCGTGAATGAAGTGAAGAGTTATTTTCTTAATATTGATACATTATCCACATAATTCGGCATTTTTTCAAGATTCTGCCATTTGTTTCTGGAAAAAAATGATCTTTCCTTACAGTAAACACTGGTAACGTTAGTGATGATGATGGTAATTATGACGATGTGGCTGATGGAGGTAGAGGTGGTGGTCTGTATGTGTACACAGTATGTGATTACATGCACACAAGTGTGAAAGACAGAGCTGCTGCACTTGTCCTCTCTAACCGTGAACAGTCTGCAGAGGGGGACAGTTACATCATTGCTGAACGTGGGCCAACTTTCTGAATGCTGGGAAATACACAGGGAAACCCCCTCCCCCACTCCAACACACATACACACCCAGCCGCCCACCTCTCCTCTGCCTCTGTCTCCCACCGCTTACCTCTCAAAGGAAAACTTCACTACAGAAGGCGGCCTGCAGCCCGATCACTAACGTCCCCTGCGACTTGCTGCACCCAGACAACACAGGGAGAGTAGGGGAAGCCGTGCAGCAGCCGGTCCGGGGTTTTCAGAAAAAGGTCATCCTCACATAATAAACAGATGAAGAAACTGCTCCAGTATGTGAAAAGCAGTAGGGCAGCGGCACACATAAGTCATACACAAAGCTCTGACCTACATCCGCGGTAACACTGCACCATTGTGGAGCAGCTTCCAAAGGACTCATTAGGAACTTTTATGTTCGCGCGCTGATATTTAACAATTTGTTTACATAATGTTGCTTACGTGACTGTAAACTTTCGATCTGTTCCTTCTACCCAGTAACTTCATGCAAGTCTGTTGGTTACAGTTTACAAAATTGTGTTTCATCAAAGTTTGTGACAGATTTGCATTTTAAATGCAAAACCTGCAGGCACATGTGCATATTCCATATGTACACAGGCATAATTCTCTCTGACATAATAAACATGCTGTTTCCACTGTAGCATGATCCATATCAAACTACTTCGTATCTTAACCCACTCTAACATTACTCTACACTGGAAGTTAATAATTTACATTTCATTTTATCCTTGTTTAACTTCATCCAATATAACTAGGAGCTTTAATTTTTCTTTATTGACTAAAACTGGCGAGCAGCAAAGTGATGAACCCAGAGGTAAAATCTTATATGTGTAGACATAATCAAATTTGGTCTCCTTAGCAACTGATGCTGCACAAAAGCTTGTGAACAGCCTGATAAATTCAAGACAGAAAACAAGGAAAAACAGCTACAAGTGTGACAGAAGCAGGGACTTAAAGAAAACACAGCAGAACGCAAGAAAAGGAGAAAGATGCGTGGGTTGAATTTAAAGAAATTCAAGTTTATGTTTGTGAGCAAGAGCAAAGAGTGTTAGATTAAACAAAAACGAAAAGAAAGCTTTAGAGAGATCATCAGCTGAGACATGAAGAGACTGAGAGAGACATTTTCCTTTTTCCTTTTGCCTTCAGTAATATCTCCAAACCAGGTTCTTCATTTTGTGCAAGATTAGCCTGATTAAAAATGGAGAGGATTAAGAAAGATACATCCAAAGTGTCTGCAGTAGCTAGCTACAGGGCTCTAAAATGTTTGATTAATGAAACATGAATCACAGGCTGGTCCCACTGCTGCCGCTAGCATAGCTAACACTGGCAGTTTGGCCTGACACCATTACTCAGCAGGAGTCTGGCCCACATCGCAGAACCATCAGGCCTCATGGGGCTTGGTTTTTTGCTGCTGCTCACTGTGAGCAATGTAAACGGATCAGCTTATCGGCCCAGCTGTGCCAGCAAATAAGAGCCTATAATGACACGGCACAGTGTAAAAGTGGGAGGAAACAGGAAAACACAAAGAAATACAATCCAAAAATTACAAACAAAAAAAAAATACATCTTTCATTATGTTACGCCTGTTTCTGTAAGCAAAGGATCATGTCATGATTTGAATGCCTACTCTGGCCGTTTGCCTGATACAGCCTAAAGCAGGATAAGCAGAAAATAGCAGAGAAAATAGCCGCAAAACATTTTGGGTTCACCTTCAAAGAGGTCATTTCACCGAGGCTTTGGCATCTCCGCTCACATTGCTGCAACACTGTGCGACAAATCCAGATGAGGGCTTTAAGCCATGCGCTAAATCCTTTGTATTCAGTCTTTTCCCTCTGATGGGGCATGCAGGGCGAGGCTGACTAACTCAGAGGACATTAATCCAAGGTGAACGACATCAATACAGGCCGTAATGACTAATATATTGTCCACTGTGGCTAAATGAGCATTGACAGCGTCTGGCATGTCAAAGGCCAGAACATTAGTTAGGCATTTTCTTTTTTTTTTTTTTTTTTGACCAAATGATCAGTGAAGTCACAGGACTCTAATTTTCCCCACACGTCTCTCAGCAGTGCAATTTAAGATACAGCACAGGGCGAAAGGTGAAGTTCGGCCCGGGCACAGCAGATTGTTTTTGTTGGACCAAGCTCTGTTACACACTCATCAGCTATGGAAATTATGTCTGCTCCTTGCAGGTTTTCTACAGGAGGGAGACATTTTAGGTGCCAAGAGCAACATGACCTGAAATGTTCCACTTCGGGGGAGAAAATTGCATTATTTGTGTATTCAAGAGAAGAACAGTGGGTAATTGCAAGCAGGAGCCCTAATTAGAATAGGAGCAAGGAGAAATTCAGCGTGTTCAGTTGGGACACTGGAGCTGGAGATGGAAAAGTAGAGCCAAAATTCTGGAGGACTCGTTTTTGAGAAGGGGGAGAGATGTGGAGCAGTAAAGTCTGTGATGATGGGACCAGAGACGCAGAAGGCTGGAACAGGAGCTGACAGACGTCACCAGTCAGCACACAGCCAACAGAGGGTCAGTTGCATAAGGAGTTCCCCCTACACACTGACAATGGACAATAAGAGCTGTGTTTGTGTCAACATGATGAATCTAAGTCTAATATTCACTCCTCTTTTAGCTCTGTTTCGGTTTTCACAAACAGTACCTGTACTCCCAGGTAGCGTACTGTGTGTGGTGTGTGTGAGGCAATGTACTGTACGACGCAGATCAGAGCAGTGAGAGTGGATCAGAACGGTTAAGCTGCAGGCCAGAAAACCCAAACAACTAGTTAAAAGAGAATACAGTGCTCCACAATGAGCTGAGGGGAACTACAGAATAAGCTCTGTTGGTTAGACCCATTTCACATCAAACAGTCATTTGATCCATTGTTAATGTAAAAATATTGATTAAGGTAGCTTTAAGTAAAAACAGCATTAAAAACAAAATGTAACCACAGTACTTACAGTGTTATATTACTGGAAATGTGTATATTACATTCTTTAGGTATTGTTACTCATGCTTTAATGTGTAAGCAGCATTTTACTGTTGTACCAAGAGGTGCAACTAAGTTTAACTACTAAATAATGAATCTACACATCATCATACACCTCATATTATTAAGCTGACTATAATTTGTGTGTCCAATAATATTTCTTGGACATGTAGTAAGGTAGAAGTACAAAGGAACAGAAAGTGAAAACATTCAGGTACTATAAACACATCCCCAAAATTGTACTGTATTTCAGTCCTCACCACTGCTGATAATGGTAGCTAATGAGAAGCAAGTGACAAAGGATTGCATTGACCCCTATTGATGGATACCTCAATAAAAATAAACTGTGCCAAGAAACATCAGGACTGCGACACAAAGACACTGAGACATTACTAAAAGATCTCTTTCTGCCCTGTAATCCAATTATTCAAGGCAGCGCATTCACCAAAGGGATCACTGAGAATGTCAAACAGTGAGCTGGTGCATAATGAAAAGAAAAAATATTGACCGTTTGTGGCATTTGCAGTCAGAGGTATAGTGTACCTTCCCAGAAATGGAGCGGAAAAGCAGTTGGCATTCTTGCTGCCAAATAAACCACACAACAAGAGGCGTTGATGCCCTGTTGACACAGGGAAACATATTTCTGTCAGCACTCCATCAATATTTATGTTGGAGAGGCTGAGTCAGAACAGGCAGCGGTTAAACTAATCAAGAGCAATGTCCTGCATCTGAGCCATGTTGCCTGTTGCATTACGTCAAATGCATTTACTACTACACACACACACACACACCCATACATGCTGCAGACCACCAAGAAAACAAAGACAGGAAGAGGATGGAGGCTTGCGGCAACGACTTCTATCAAAAAAAAAAAAGTGCGAAAGCCAGTGTTGCCGGTCTACTTTATCACCACAATTATGATTCAGCATCTGTTCCTCTTAGTGTGTGATCAGCCAGCGCCGGCGGAGCGGTGGGGGAGCGGCTGGATGGCCAACCTCTAGAGATGAGCCGCAGATTGCTCTGAGGTATTGGCACGCTGCCAAGCCAATTCTGTGCTGTCCTTTCAGATCCTTATCAAGGGCACCGATAACAAAAGGTAAATCACAGCTCCTATGGGTGAGTGAGACACACACACACACACACACAGAGGTGTATCCATGTGTGTATACCTCAGTGAACATGAGTGAACATGTATGTGTGTGTGTTCTATTGTTTACAGCTGCACGTGTGTTTGTTTCTCTTCGTAACATGATGAGGCTGTTTATGGAGCAGCTTATTTGCTTGTGTATTCTGACTTGACTTGCAAACATCCTTTGGAGTGCGTGTGTGTTATACGTGTCAGCGCAACAGGCCAGTCAACAGCTAATCAGCTCCCAGCTCACATTCACCCATCCTTCCTCCCTCCCCTCACCTCCCTCTTCTCCCTCTCTCCCCTTTCTGTGTACCTGGTCAGCAGGCAGCAGTCGTGAAGCAGGGTTTCCTCCACATAGACGCCCCGGTCGTCCTGCGTGGTCACAATGTGGCCATTGTGACGCCACCGCAGCTCCACCGACGGGTCCACGTAGGAGGCGGTGCACTGCAGGGGGAGCCGGTCTCCACGAAAAACCAACTGTCTCTGAGAGGGAATGAGCTGGAAGAGGGGCATCTCCATAGGTCCATCTGGAAGATGAGGAAAGGATAAAACAGGAAGGTCAGCTTGTAAACCTTCCCTTCCCCCGCTTTCCTGAGGATGGAAGGTTGAGGAAGAGAGGGGAGGTCATACCTCTATCCTTGAGAGAAAAAGAAGAGAGAGAGAGAGGTTTTACAGGATGGATGCTCTGTATGATTTCATCAATTTTGCCAGTGGTGGCAATGTCTCCAAACACGGCATTACGTGTGTGAACTGTGATCACGTCAGGCTCATATGAAGCCTGCGCACGTTACCACAAACACACTAATTCTTACCCAATGCAACCCACGCACTCTCGACAGCCAACACACACACACACACACACACACACACACACACACACACACACCCACACACACACATTCTGTCAAGGTCACACTCCTCCACCGTCATTCCCACATGTTGTTGCTGTTGCTGAGCGAGATGAACAGCAGCTGATAAAGGAGAGCAGCCTTGAGCGCTCCTCTGGACTCTCCTTGACTCCTTCCATGTTCACAATGGAAGCCTGATGCACCACCAGTGATAGGATTACTTACCTAGCAGCTGCCTAAGTCCTCAAGTCTTTTTGCCAGAGATGGTAAGGATAAGATTAGAAGACAGGGGGAGAGGGTTTAGTCCAGTGCCAGAATATGGGAGGGGGTTTTATTTTTAGTGAAAATCCCTCAATTCCGGATCAATCTAATCATACTGTAGATATATCTGTAGGACAATCCAATGTCACAGATCATGAGGAAACCCATGGAGTTGCATCAGCGTTGCCTGGTTTGGTGAGCATGGACACACCATATGGGTTTTTTTTTTCTCTTGGATCCAGGATTTGTCCAGCACGCTGCCAGATCACTGTACCAGCTTCGGAGCATGTTTGTTCATACAAGGCCAGACATTTCCTTGGATATGCTCCAAAGAGCAGCGTAAGCAAGCACTTTGCCTTCACTTGTATTCCAATCAATTGTGGATGTTGCTGCTGTCTGACAGGCAATTCAATACAAGGGTCATAAAGTCTTTTATTGCTTCATGCATTAGTTTGAAAAAAAAAAATAACACTGAAAGATCCATGTTGGGCGAATGTCTACATCCCACAGCTTAACATTTCCATTGAGCAGGAGAGAATAGCTCGCATGACTGTTTATGGTAATATAGAAGCCAGTAAGCAATCACAGCTATTAACACATGCAGGGCTTTGACCTCAATTTTCTACGCAAGTAATTCATAATCATAGGTGCATAATAAAAAGTGCCATGCTTTTGAAAGGAACATCGAAAAATCTGTCGCTAATATTGGATCTTCCATGATGACATCTCTGAGTAATTACTAAAGCTGACCCTGTTAGACTGTTAAGACTCTATGATAGTCCTCAGCAACAGTGGCTGAGGCTTTGTTATCTCCAGCGGGTGACACACAGCAGAAACAGCATGGGGGCCATTGACTATTGACTCGGCTGACGCTGATACTGTTGAAACAACGCTTTGAGCCAACGATCAGAGTGTGGCTGCTTTCCCTCGCCCACCGGACACTGCCACAGCAAAATGCAGCTACTGGTTATGTGTGTGTGTAGGAGAGAGAGAGAGAGAGAGATGGAGAGAGAGAGAGAGAGAGAGAGAGAGAGAGAGATGGAGACAGCGAGACAGGCATGATGATGTGTACACCCCTATGTGTGTGTGTGTGTGTGTGTGTGAGTCTGAGACTTCATTAGCAGTGTGGCTCAGTCTGTGGAGCAAACAGTGATGCACTCTGACTACCAGGGTTATGTTAGGATATAGCAAAATTATTACCAGTACAGCAGCCCTTTTTAAATGAAGCCTGGAGTGAGTTGCTACAATAAATATAGACTTATATTGTTAAATCAAATATACGTGTATGTAAAGATATAAATGTAAAGATGCATGTGTGTAATCCAGCACATTTTTATCTCTCTGATAACAGCCTCACTGTTTACCATTTACCCTCTTTGCAGCAGCTCAAATGCCAGCTCCTTCACATTAAACATGGTTAACTGGACAAACACAGGGTGGCTTTTATTGTGAAGCAGCCACAGGAAAGGCAATGTGCCATCAAGGTTAGCGTTAACTGAGATTGTTCATCAAAAACGTGCTTACAAAATAAGTCAATGTCATTATCGACGTTTATTTGATCAGGGAATCATTTAATTTTTGCCTGAAACCGTAAGGAATAAAACATTAAAAATGCCAAATTAATACATCATTCTAATTATCCCATCTTTAAATGATGAATTATAAAATAAATTTCAATTCAATTCATCAATTTATAAAAGCATTTTAAATTTATCTGGAGTATGGCACATGCCATACTCCATATTTCTCTGCGAGTGTTCACATTACAAAGTTATAATGGTAGCTGTCACTGACTTTGAAGTCTTTTAACCAGACCTTTTTTATAAAAAATATATAGCATGGCTGAATACACTGCTATAAGGTTTGTTTCCTTCTTTATTAACACACAGAGGTTTAACTTTTCAATTTTGACTTTGATCCACACCCAAAATTGTTCAGAAAATAAAACAAGTAGATTTTCTCATTCTCAGACTGATTCTCCTGAATGTGTTTCTGGAGTCACGTTATTATCCCTTTCTCAAAGCAGCTGATTTAAAAGAGGTGTGGGACTGAACTTCAAAGACTAATATGACAGACTATGTTGAGTTATGGTTGATGATATTTTTATATCATTAAATTATTGGAGGCACACCACAGGCTAAAAGACTTGGGCCTGTACGTGAAATTTAATTTAATGACATGATGCCCATAAAGGGCAATTGCACTGCTGTGTCATCATGCAATAAATACTGTTATAGAAAGCAGGGGCTTGTCCTGCAGCGTATAGCATGCCACGTGAGCTCCACGCTTTATGTCTGAGCTGTGGCTCAGCAGTGTTAAAAAACCAAAGCGTTCTGTGGCAAGATGAGTAAAACAGACGCCTGCCCTGACCTCAACACAGGAAGCACCTGATCCTGGCAGGAAGCTGTCTGCCCCCCTCCATTCCCCTTCATTTGCAGGCAGTACCCGAACTGTATTAGTGGAGGGACAAGGGCTCATTGGTGGAATATATGGTGCAGACATCTGCTACCCATCACGCTGGAGCCGCTGGAGAAAGAAACAGATGCATCTTCTATGACATATCTTCATAAAAACAATGGGAGAAAATCTCTTTGGAGAAATATTGATATTTCCAATGGTATGTGAGTGTGGAAGAGGGATATTTTCATCCCAGCCCATCATTTTTCTTGATAACAAGAAGCCAGCATCAGGTTCTCAGCACTAACCCATCCACACAGCCTTAACGAGGTCCTGGCCAGTGTACGACATACTCTTACAAAGTGAAACCACATGAAAATAACAACCATCAAATAACATTTTAAAAATATGGCTGTTAGAGCACAACACTGTATCCAATTGAAAATCGCTTGTTGCCAAGTGAATGAATAAGGTATTGTAAGATGGAGTTGTGCTGTGGAAAGGCAGAGGGATCCAAGCATGGCAAGAGCAGGAAGCCCAAGACGTTATCATTGTAATCTCATAATGGATGCTTTAAGGTCTGAAAGGAGCACTCCTTGTTCTGCCACTGGATTCCACTCATGGCTCTTTGTCCGCGTACTGCGCCGAATTACCCTGTAATTGCTTTGGATTGTTCTGTGTAAATGAAAAACACATACAATTAGGATTACACAGAACAACTCCAGAATGTCTGTGGTGCAGACAACTCTGGACAGCACTGTCTGTATATTCAAACACACAAACTGCAGCAGGGAGTTGTGCATCACCGTGCATATAATGCATCTTCATATAATGTCCCTCCATACACATACGCACGCACGCACACACACACACACACACGCGGACATACTACAGCACTAACCAATGAGTTTCTCATTCTAGAGCAATATTCCCTGCATGGAGCAGATGTAAGGAGGATGATTCTATCACATATGAGATACAATTCCCCTGTGGACCACAGCACCAAGCATGGAGACGGGGAAGGAGGCAGGGGGAGATTGCCTGTCTGTAGTCAGTCTTTCAGAGAAGGAAAAAAAAGAGAGAGAGAGTCTTGGATTTCTCTTTACTGTAGCTAACAGGTTCTAGTCAGTAAAGAGGCCATTTAGTTCTGCTTAAAAACGTTTGATGCACCGACTACTGATAGACACCACACTGCAACAACATCTGTCTTTAATCTTTAAGTCTTCAGATTCATATTTAGTCTTAAAAGTCTCAGTCTTGCAAATAACATAAATATTATAAAATTTTGTTTTTTTCATAAATCTGTCAGCCTCTTGGAACAAAACACATAAGTGCACTAGTATAGTAAAAATTACACAAGGATGAATACGTGCAAGTCTTACAGTAGAATCTTCTTTCTTTTTCTGTCTTTTTTTTCTGCTATTCTGCTGAAGGCAGCAGCAAACACACACCATACTGTGGGGTTTTTCTATGAAGACCCCCCCCCCCCCACTGTCCAGAACTATAATCATAGGGAAGTTTTTGCTGAGCACACCTGATCTTTTCTACCAACTGCTTATTCAGACATTTCCACACCTCAAAACTGCCCAGTTCAACCACAGTCTTCTAACACTGGTCACCAGCTTAAGAGGAGCGGCTACCGGCTCAAGTGTTTACTGAGAACAGTTTGAGAGGCAGTGAAGAGCAAAGTTTTGCTTCTGATCTGGGGATTTGAACTAGCAACCTCTGTAGCATTAATTCCTTCCTCTGTCTTTTCAAGGCACAAAGATTGCATTATGAGACAATCTTTCCCTGGGGTTTTCTTGCTGGCAATTTTGCTCTAAATCATTGCCTTACATTAGGCTTGTCAAACAGTTCACAGCAGGTGGAGAGATAACAGTGGAGAGGGAAACCTATTATCAGTATAGATCTACTATATCATGTTCTCATTGTGCTAACCACTTGAAAATGTGATGTTAGTGAAATTAAACTGTTTCTTGCTAATGAGAAGTCTCAGGAGGATCTCTTAAAGTGTAATGATATCCCTTATCTTATAGATTTCTTTTTGTCAGAGCTTAGCAAAGTGTCCAATCTTAAGAAACCATTTAATCTTGCCTGAAGGTCTGAAACATTTCCTTTTTCACTTAAAAGGTTTCAAAACAAAAAAATTATCTAGGATTTAAAGATTTAAAGAGGTTTGATGATTTGAAATTTGTTTCCCATTTTGTATCAGTTCAAAGGATGCATTGATCTTTAAACATGTAAAGACGAACATTTATGGAGGATTTTCTGTTATTCTAAGAAAATCCTGACATTTCCAGGAAGCAAAGTCACATCATGTTGATCATTTACATATTTTTCTGAATAGGTGAGTAAACATCCAGTATAACCACAAGGCCCTGATGCTCTCACAAAGGGCTCCACTTCCCCATCAGTCACTCTGTTCAAAACTCCCTTCAGGATTTGTTATTGATTACAGTATTTTATTTTTCCTTCTAACCTGAACACTGCAACCTGCTCATCTTCCATCCAAACAAATCAAGATGCCTCTGCAGGTTCACTTGTCAATGATAAAAGAAACAAAAAACGATGCTTGATAAACTCAACACTGTGAGAATATATCCTCTCAAGGATAGTAAACTTTTCAGACACTTCCTATCAAGTCTGTAAGACAGTCAATTTCAGACGCCTGCTGGCTCTCATTCTGGCCTTATACTCACAGACTGATTTACACCTGGGATGCCAGGTGGAATCAATTAATTAACTAATCAACAAAAGTGTTAATTATGTAGAGTATTATTTGGGGACTGTGGGTAGGGTATAATTTTTGATGCTACAAATTCAGTCTGACGCAGGGAAAAAGTTAAGTATGCAAGTAAGACTGTTACTAAATAATGCGCATATCTTATTTTTCTTATATTTAAAAATCAAAATATCATGTTTCACAAGATTTGTCAGCTTATTTTATGCACTGACAATGAAAACGCTTTTAAGGTAACAATGTTTTTCCTTTTGTTTACCCATCTGTGTTAACCTCACGCCATTATCGCAAGTCCTTACCGCATCTGAGCTGATGTTCACGTAGGTTGCGAAACTCCAGGCCGTGGAGGTGTGTGGGGAACACACACACCGTGTCGTTCCCGATCCTCACCGAGTTGCTTCGAGCCCAGAGGAGCAGCCACTTCAGCTGACAGTCACAGAATAAAGTCTCGGTGTGGAAATGCCTGATGGGAATACCAGCGTAAGTTACAAACTGTGTGCTTGTGCTCGCTTTACTGGATCTGAGGGACCATCCTTTGATTTCATTAATTCAATAGGTATTTGTCTCAGCAGGCGTTTTGTCGTAACATGACAGAAAAACACAGGTGTTAATTGATAAAAATTAATGACGGTTTTAATTCCATGTGTGTGTGCCAGTTCCAAGGTGGAGGTACTGTGCACACTGACTCACTGGCAAGGATTACTGGCCCACCTATGTGGAACAGAGCCACCGTTAATGTCATTAGTTACACCTGTGCTTTTCTTACTGTAATAAGAGAAAATATCTGCAAACAGCCTGAAAACAGCCTGTAACTTCTTCACTTTTACGCTTGGCTTGGTACACTGAACAAAATCAGCTGAGGTTTAATTTTATATTGTGAGCCACGACTCAGATAAGTGAATGTGTTTGGTGTACATGCATGCAGAGGTTAAGCGTTTGCCTTACAGAACTCTAAGAGCCACGAGGTGAGTAAAAAGTCCCATGGTCAGAGTGGAGAAGATGTTGCCAGATAAATTCCTGTTTGTGGACAAAAAGAAAACACACACACAATTATACATTCATACACTTTACATTCATTCACAAACAGACCATTCTTCACCAGTATTAAAACCAAATTATTGTATTTTGTTATATATTACTAAGACCACATCAAACACCTTATTCTCTATACAGTGCAAATTAAGCATAAAGCTGCGCAATTCATGTTTTCAATGTAGGGATTACTCACAATTTTGACAGGTTGCCCAGATCGAGAAACATTTCAGGGGAGAGACAGCCAATCCTGTTGTTGGATAGGTCCCTATAAGGACAAAAAAGAGGTAAAGAGAGAAGAAAATCCAGCAGCTCATGTACGAAACATAAATTTTACTGATATTGTAGTCAGAACAAAATAGGAATCATCTGCAAAAATATGTGTCTGCATTGGTATCTGCTCTCATGCATGCTTGCCTTCTTAAAAAACATGGAACTGAAACAGCTGTGAAAGCCATGTCAGTAAACCAGTGCCATGTTCATTCATCTATTCAATGTCCTGGAATATCTATCCTGACCTTTTGTAACCTTTTACTCGTCACATAACCATTGCTGGCACACCCCCCCCCCACATACACACACACACATGTGCAAATGCAGTGGGCTTCCATATGCGAGTGGCTGAGCGCTGTCGCGTCCGTGGCTCCGTGCCCTCCGTACTCTGTAATTAAAGAGCTGCTTTGCTGGAGCAGCTGTGGGAAAATAAGCAGAGCACTCGAGTAATCACCAGTTGGGGAGCACTTAAATTAGCACTCTGCTGCTCCCCAAGCCTGGCGCACACGCGCCCCGAATCAACTTGGCTAACTCACTACTTGCGTCCCTGCCAGCCCAGATCCCACTAACTATCAGGCTGCAATCATGTCACTCACTCCAAAGCCTATATGTAGAACGGCTGGATGAGAGCAATCGCTGAGAAAACTACTCAAGTAGAAGAGTTCACCAAAAACAAAGAAAAAAATGGTTGTGTCTTAAGGAGCTGAATAAAGAACGGTGATCTACCACCGTTATGTGAACATTAGAAGTTGGGTGCATTGATAAACTGATGGTGCTAATTTTCCAGTTTGGTGCCAATAAACCGGCGCAATGAGATGACAGTTAAAAGAGTCAAACCTCAGACGGTTTCACTGAGTTGAGGAACATTACAGTCTCCTGTGATGTTTCATCTGCAACTATTTCCTTGTCTTTGGTGGACTGGGAGTGGACATATAAGTCACATGCCTCATTAGCTTACATCATGATTTATTCCCTGAATCTGTTTCCATTGCATTTTGTCACATTTTACTTTTATTGATACACCAACTTTCCAATGTCAGCCAAGCCTAAAAATATTTTAGTGTTACTTCCAAGTCTTTTGGAAGTTTCCAGTGTTTCCACTCCATTTTTTAATGCTTAAATTGAAAATGCACATTAAAAGCAAGTGGATGGAACCACATGTATAGAATGAGCAGAAGGTCAGTGCTTCTAATCCCCAAACTCTGAGGGGAGGAAGTGAATGACGAATGCTCTCCCTTTCCTTAACCCCTACAGTTGATGTGTCCTCTACAAAACATGAAACCCTCCCAAATCACACCACACAGCTCCCACTTGTGAATGTGTCTGTTTGAATTAATGTGAAGGAAGGGCCTCAGTTAGCTTTGTCTGGATAAGGAAAGCTCAGACAAGCCTGAACTAGTAGTTTCAGCACATTTGCCTCAGTTAAACATTTCAGTTCTCTCTTCACTCTGCAGTTAAGACACTCTTTCTCGTTGTCTCTGAAGCCAGAGGACTTGTCCCTATGTCCCCTGGAGAAGGCTGTTACAATGCTTCATCATACTTACAGTCTCCTCAGAGCCAGCAGACCACGGAAGGCCCCGGGCTCCACTGTGCTTATCAAATTATTCTTCAGGTCCCTGGAGAAGTGAGACATAGAAAGAAAGAGACAGAGACGACAGTTAAGTAAGTGATCACTATTTTATCCATCTATCTATCTGTCTATCTATCTATCTGTCTATCTATCTATGTGTCTGTCTATCTATCTATCTATCTATCTATCTATCTATCTATCTATCTATCTATCTATCTATCTATCAGTTCTCTGCACTGACATTAAGTGGTGTTTAGGCATTAGCTTTCAGATGAAATTCACTGAGCTCATGCTTGCTGACCGTATACACCCCCGCCATCCAAGGAAACGTGATTCATTCAAAGTGTGCGTGAGGATGTTTATATTGCTCACAGAGGAGAGTGCAGTCCACAGAATAATGGTTTGCTGTCAGCTGGGAATAAAGGGAAGGACTCAGTTTTTCAAGCTACAGGAATGAAAAACATTCAAGTCTTGCATAAGGGCAGCTTTGAGCAATATCACACCTAGACCAAAATGTGAAAAATAAGAGAACCCCAAGCGCCAACTGAAGTATTTATGCTATTCTTAAATACATTTTGAATTGAAATGTTACTTTTGTTCATGTTTTACTCTAATAAGGCAATGCTGGGAGGATTCAAGAGTCAACCTGCACCTGTTAGCTGGATAGCACAAACTACTTCCTGCATGCTTAAAGACCCGGACCACATCCAGACAAGAGGGAGAAACACACATGTTGCGGTTACAGCCAGGCGCTCCTTGCCAGCCCCCACCGCCTACCCCCAAAACCTCTGCCGCTACTAAAAATGGATCTCAGAAAAATCTCCTCTCTGGTTTTCTCTGCAGGCCAAAGAAAACTTCCTGAAATTGTGTCCCTGGTTTCCTCTAACTCGGTACTGTGTGTCCAGTGTGATGAGAATCAGAAGAAAGGTAGCGCCTTTTTTCCCAAATCTGAACAACAATGTGGCTCAACTCAGCTGAAAACCTTTTTTTCTTAATTAACAGTCACACAGGCCAAGTCAGGGCCAGCCAAAAGAAACAAAACAAGGCCAACAGGACTATCACAGCCACAGCCATTGTACCAAAGTGAAAATAAAAGCATTACTACAACTCTCTTTATTTGACAAGTGGGACAGATTTGGTAGCAAAATGCTCATTTTTTCCCTAATCCAAGCAGAAGCTAAATTAACTCACAGTTCTACATTCAGTACTGAGAGCTGGATTTACAGTATAGGAGGCCTGATATAATTCACATTTCATCTACAGCCTTGAAGCATGGATGTCTACCCCACTACTGCTAGAGAACATATATTGTACGAAAAGCCCACAGTTGTGCTTGTGTTACAGTAACTGATGTTAATTTGCTCCATGTAAAGCATTAGTTACACATACAGAGGACGAGCCGTCATTAGCAGCAGAAAAATGACCCATCTAGGGTTAATGATCTGTGTCTTGTGTTAAATTGTTTGGTCCATGGTTAAAACACACTTTGTCTGCACCATTAGGACTCCGCAACACATAACTCTGACCAGGTTGTGGCCAGGCTCACAAAAAAATATGTGTAAATGCAGGTCCTGTATTTCTGTTTCTTTCTTTTTGGTTTAATTTAAGAATATATCACCAGCCTTTCTCTTATCCTGGAATGAATCCGTGCGCTTGGTTTGACCTCAAAACCTAAACATATAGCTGAACAAACAACTTTCTATATCTGCTGACTTTCCACGATTAGATTTACTAATGAGACTTTCTGTAGACATACTCCAGGATTCGTCATTCACACAGCAAGGTGTAGCACACCTTAGGAAGAGCGCTGAAGTTTCCCTTCTGACAGACTAACCTCCCGGCCCAGCCAGGTCAGCCAGCGGCTAGCTCTCATCTCCTCTCTTATCCAAAGTTGTCTTTGATCACATACAAAATGCTACAAAGCGGGTGGAGGGTGGGGGTCAAAAGGTCATCCGCTGTGCCTGCAGCACCTCCTTTTATCCTGGAACCGTGCTGCAGCTCGCTGCTCCATGATCTCTAAATTTGCTGAATGTTCAAAACTTCCCAGCTTATCGACCGACTGCCTTACCAAGGGGCAGAGGGCACTGCTCAAGGAGCCTACATACAGGAAATGTGCTACTGTGCAAGTATCAAGAAATGCTGAATCCAATTCTATAATGTGCATAAAACAATGAACCATACGGGACACTTTTATAAGAAGTCCAGTGGCCTAAAAGGGCCGCTTAAACACAGCCTAAACTGAGAGAATCAGGTGATAGAACATCCATAGTGGAATATTAAAACTGAATATTTCAAATTAATGTTACTACTACATACTATTGCTAACACAATATTCACGGAGAGAATAATCGTGAATATGATTTCTGTCATTATATTGAAGTCCTGTTATGAACTCAATATTACTTTACATGTCAAGTGTATCCTTGTTTGTTTTACTGGCTTCCTGTATGAGGTAATATGTTTTAAAGCCATATAAAACAAATGATGGCATCGTGAGCAACACAACAACCTTTTATAGTCATCAGACCTGAGCCAACAAGTATCAGAAAATAAACGTTAGAAATTATGATTGTGTTGTTATAAACTGCTGAGGTTCCAGACGGGTGGGCTCTGCTACGTAGTGCAACAGAATGTGTGCCAAAGTTTCAACAATAAGAGGAAACTATTTGAAAGTGAATTCAGCATCCTTCTCTGTGATTAACTGTCTGGCATGATCTGCAATGTCCTCTGTCAGTAAGCTCCATACATCTGGTGCTCCAAACAGGATAAAACAAACCCTGAGTTATTTGCAAAGCATATATCATATCGTGATGTTTGCATTGGAATTTAGCTCTGAAGTGCATCAGAGTCCTGTATGATTCAGTGAAATATTTTCTGTTGTTTGGTGTGGGCCCTAGACAAAATCTAAAAATGTCTCCCACCCCATCGCCTGAACAGTTTTTAACTTTTCCAAAGGAGCAACACCCACTTTGCATATGGAAAGAAGTAGCACTCATGGTCATGACCTCAAGATGTCTCCCTCTCTTAATCTTCTGTATACACACCAGTGCACACGCACACAAACAAAGGTGCTGCTACTTGTCCTAAGGCCTCTGCTGTGTATACTGTAACTTGATTCAGTTCGTTCCCAACTGGTCTGGCCTTGGGATTCACATTTGTTCCTGGTCATTACAGTCAAAATTCACACATCAGTTAACATAACACTCGTTCATTCAGGCTTATTTCCACCCGTTTGTTCTCATAACTGCTTATTCTGTTCAGGGTCACAAGGAGCTGAAGACGATTCCAGTGCACACTGAGTGAGGTTACCCCTGAACAGATCAGCAGTCAAACCCACATAGAGACAGATAACCACCTATGGACAGCTCAGAGTTTTCAATTTACCACTGTTGCTTCTACAGTATATTATAACCTGTGAATAGATCTGATACTACAGTCAGTAAAACTGTGGTGTTATTTGTGTAAGTAAAAGCAAGTTTAAAATATCTGTGTCATATACAGTGTTTAGTTTAGGCAGTGTGCAGCATGAAGCAGTACATTTTTTATACAGTGGATCTATATGCTAACAACCCAACCACAATTTACTGTCAGGGGACCCATCCTAACAAAGTACAGCAGGGCCCTGTGCAACATCACACTATGACACACACTGTAGGTGCACTCATGCTCACAAGCATAACCATGAATTATCAAAAACATTTAAATAAAATAAAGGCAAAATAAATAATATTATCAGTTGTAAATTTAGCATAATCTTCATTTCAACATTATTTTTATTGGGCCACAACACGGTAAGTCCCCGCTCACCACTCCGTTGGTTTGAGTTTCTCATTTTAACTGAAATACTGTACTGTTCTCCGTCTCATATTTGGTTGTACTTTGACATGCTGCTGTTAATGAAACTCCACATGTTTAGACTTACAACATTTCACAATAAAGGCCTTCCAGTAAAGAAGGAAGACTATGCCACCTGAGACTTTTAATGTAAAACAGAGAGAGAAAGCACTGAATTTGCCATAGCAGCATACAGCAACAACATTTTAACAGGAAAGTGGAGCAAATAAGTAAACAGAGAGACAGTATATTAAATATACTTATAGAGCAGGGGAAATAAAATCCAAGTACTGACTCTGATGATAGCCTGTCTCAAATAAAGACCTGTTTCCTCTCTTCAGTTTAGTAAACAAAGGCTCAGGCCACAATATGAGAATTTATCTCACACACACACACACACACACACACACACACACACACACACACACACACACACACACACACACACACAAACGATAACTACCTTTGGGGAGACTTGCCACATATCCACTTTAGATACAGCTGGAGCAGCTCAAATGAGATGAAAGTTTAAACAATAACCATTTTCTTCTCTCTCAGTCCTGCATGTTTGAAGAGCGGGAGCAACCCTCAGTATAAACTCCACCATTTGTGGTTAATGTTTGAAAAGCTACTGAAGAGCTTCCCAATTAATTTAAACTGCACTGTATATCTTGGCCAGCTCAATTTCTCCAGAGCCACGTGACCCCGAGGATATCAGCCTGTTCACTGTGTGACACTAATGGGCAGATTCCTCCCTGAATCTAGATGATTACCACATCACACAGTCACACTGATACGGAGGAGTGCACACACATACGCTCACTGTCAGTAGAAATGCAAGGACACACACTGACCAGACCACACACACAGCCTCTACACTGAGCACTGTGTTTTCTTTGATAGCAAACAGTATTTAATCATGCACAGTCTCATTACATGGATCTCAGGGCCGATGTAATTATCAAAATACCATCAGATTCACAAAAGGTCAAATTCTACATGAAGTACATAAGCAAATAAAACTGAAGCTTGCTGCGGCCACTTGGGCACTCGTCCAGATGGAAAAAGATGCTACATGATGTATTCCATTGTATGTGCACTTAATGAAATGAGACGACAACATACATTCATTAGTATAACTTGTGTCATATTTCTCTGTGGCATGTTGGTGTCTAAATCAGTATGTCTGTACACAAAGGCACCTTGTTTCCAGTTAGCATGAAGAATCCCACGTGTCAATGGGCTAAAAATCAGGTCAGAGCAGTGAAGACACACACACACACACACACACACACACACACACACACACACACACACACACACACACACACACACACAACCAAACA
>JBBMJY010000003.1:18912045-18945274 GCA_037833715.1 Toxotes lorentzi
GGGGGGGGGGTGTGTGTGTGTGCGAGAGCGAGAGATATATATGGGGGGGGGTGTATAGCCCCCCAGCCCACAAGAGAGACGAACACACACACACACACACACACACACACACACACACACACACACACACACACACACACACACACACAGTCAAACTATACCCAGTTTTTAAATCATATTTTAGATTAAAAAGTGGAGTAATTCAGAAAGAAAACCATAGATTTGCTGGTTCTAGCACCTTAATTGTGCAGATTTGCTGCTGTTGTCTTTTTATATAATGGATTGAATATCTTTGGGTTTTGTACTGTCAGTCTGGAAAAACAAGACACCTGAGTGAGCAGTTCTTTGGCCACATCAGTGCCGTAGCTCTAGGGATGGCAATGTCAATCTGTCAGTCTGTCAATCCAACCACCTCTGTGATTCCTAGGTTTTTCCTCTTTGCCTTTTCTGCCAACATGAGGTTCACATTTGTGGTCTTGAGTGAAATGCCTTGGACTGATTGCCAAACTAATCACATTCCCATGAAGCACAGTTAGACTTTGTGTTTAATGCTTCTTTGGACTCTTGTTGAACTGTATGGACTTTTCCTCAGACTAAATGATTATTAAAAAAACAACAACAAACAATTCACAGAGTAATTGATCATAAAGATAATCAGTAGTTGCAGCCTGAGTGGAGGTACCATAACCATAAGTCCTACAAACTAAACGACTATTTAGGGAGCATGTGCCTACCTTCAGATACAACACATATAAGCATACAAGCAGTAAGTGCATCAGACCTTCGTTGTCATAGCAACAATAATAGAAGGTTTGGTTAGGTTTAAGCACAAAAACTACTTGTTTGGGTTTAGGATTGTGGTTTGGGTTCAAATCAGCGCTTCCTGAAAGTTAGAGGACCTTCGTCATCATGGTTACAACAATAAACAAGCAGTTAAATGTTGTGGGACGGTCATGAATGAGAGAAACAACACTGATCAGTTTTCACACATCCACCCCGGTCTCCTCACCACATGGGCTAAGTCGCTCTATGAACTACGTCAGCTGACTTCCTCCTTTGGTCTCATCATAATTACCACGGTCACTAGAGATCACCTACAAACATAATGTAGCTATGGGTCATAATAAGCTGCGTGCACAGGCTACCTATGGGCTCCTTTTTATAGACAGAGGAAGCTGCTGTGGACAGTTTTGCCAGTTTTCGTGTTTTCCTCAGCACAGCAAGTGAAAAGCAAGCAGCAAGCTCCTTCCTTTACTCCTCTCATCCATCCTGTAAAAACTCTAACCGGCTCTGTCATTAACTTGACTAAGTATAACGTGCACTGGCACCAGCCCTGATGCTAATGTGGAATGTGTTTATTAAAATCATTTATTCATGTGTTAAATATTCATGGGTCAGTTTGCAGATGCTTTGAGGGAAGGCCTGGCCACACACTCTGAATTAAAGCAAACACTCACCAACACAGATAACCACCTACTGGATTGTAAATAAATATGTGTTGACAGGTATTGTGACAGCCTTGTAGCTACCGCTGCCAGAGCATCAAACGGCAATGGACTTTCCTCTATGGGTGTTTGTATTATGGAAATATCACATAAAGGACCTGTGGGCATAAATTAATAATTCAACCTTACTGGCAAGACACACCGCATAATCAAATAGCCTATTTGAAACAGTCAACACTCATCAATGTAGAGCCTTAGTAATCTTTTGCATAAATACTGATGTTGTTATTGTTTTTATTTTTACAGTACATTTAAAATCACACAGGTTTTTAAAGAAAATGACGTCTCTACAGTCTGAAGCCAGTTGGGGCGATAATTAAACATTTCTCTGGAGTAGGCTTTATTCCTAGCAGGTGGATGAGCACTGCTTATGAGATATTTGCTTTGATTTTTTTTTTTTTTTAGATTTTACTTCTGCCTCTGAAGTAAGAAAAAAAAACCGCTTATGTAAAGACACTTTCACTTTTCACACTCAAAATTAACACTGTCACATGAAACCAACAGGAGCAATTTTACAGCAGACAGAGAAAAGGCTCTAAGAAACACTGAACTGTGAAGAAGGTTTTCTTTGTTAACTGCTCCCTAACTGTATCCTATTTTGGAACTACTGTTCTCATCAGTGTGAGATATTTCTATCTGAACAAAGCAAAAGGTCAAAGAGAGTGTGAAACAAATTCTTTTAAGAGCTGTTTTTGACGCACGCCCTCTTGTACTCTTGCTATTTTTTAAATAGCATATCACAAAAAAAAGAAACAACTCCCAATACTCCCACACTGCAAATAAATATTATGAATGTTTCTGTTAAGTTATGGTGTAGTTTACGGCATCCATCTGCTACTTTTTAATTGTAAGAGACAATCTGTGATTAACAGCCAAGAGAAGTGAAGCAGAGGCGAGACAGAAGAAGAATCTGTCTCCTCTGTCTCTCCAAACTTGGTCAGTGAATCGGTCACACCCGTGGCGCTCACATGTTCCGCCCCAACTGTGACCCTGCAATGGTCTCCTGTAAAATAACAATCAAACCATTCATATTTCAAGGCTTCGCTTTGATCTCTTTAAGGCTTCTTCTTACTTCATGTCCTCTCTTAGGTAAACAGAAAAAAAACAGCCATCTTTTTTACGTGATAAAGGACAATCTGGAAAACGTAGGCTGCCACCTCAACAGCAAACTGCTCTACAAAATCCAAACTACAGCGAAGCATCAACATGAATATGAATTTAAATAGGAATAAAACTTAATTATACCATAATTATAGATTAAAAGTGAACAAATTAAAAGAGAAAAGGTATTTACTCAGTGCACAGGGGGTCAGTCAGATGCATTACTTGCACCATTTCAGCTTTCTTAATAGAAAATTCATGTACGTGTGGTTGTCAATACAAGTAAATTATCTAAAATGAAATGCTCATAATTTGATTATTAGAGAAAAAAACTAATCATTTCAGATTTAATTTTTATTTTTTATTATCACGTTGCTCAGTTTGGAGCACATTATTTTTTTACACCGACATCATGGCATTGACAGAAGTGACCTGCTGTATTTAAAATCTTAGACTGAGAGCTCTTTTGATTATTGACTCCAGTGAGTCAATAATACTGTGATTTTTTCTGCTCTCCCTGCCACTAGCCTCTGACCTTTGACGCACTGAGGATAACCCCGGGGTCAGTCTGGTTTATGATCATCATATCATGTGATCATCAAGTTTTTCCCACCTGCACTTTGATCTCTGAGCCTGGACTTTTGTCATTCATTCTTATGCACCGCCAGTCGGAGGATGTAGGAGGACGTGTCCTTCAGCGGTCTGCCACGCCCTCATCAATCACCTCCCAAGGAGACGCGTTCACAAGGAAGACTGAATAAACGTCACCTCTTTGGGGGAAACAACAACTTTAAAGGACGCCTCCTCACACCTCTGTCATCTGCTTTCCAGAATGAGCAATTGCAGATGCCATTCTGAATTCTGATACTGTCTCCGCCCTGAGCCGGCGTCCGCTCAGTTTATTCAGCCTGCCTCCCAATTCCTCAGGCTAGACAAATAACGTTTGGTCAAACAGATGAACAAAATAGACCTGCTGCTTCCAATAAAAAAAACATTTAGACAGTCTGCAAAGAATAAAAGTAATGTCGCACCCCCCACAGTAACCATAAAAATAACCACTACTGTAAAGATACTTTCTCTCCCAAACCAATGATACATAATCTGCCTGTAGCTAACAAGAGTGCACTGTGTGCAGAGTGCACAATTTACTGAAAATATTTTTACCTTACGTTTATATTAATACATGCTATACTTTCTGTTTTGTAGTTTAAAGTTACAGTTGGATTGTGTAGCACTAAAATCAATCTTCTGTTTAATTTAATCTTCTATTTTTTTTTTTCCTAGCTGTGAAAAGTGTGTAGGCAGACTTCAGCGCTTCTTCTTCTAACTCTACTCATTCTACATAATATGGGTTGTGCATACAGTATATTATACCCAGATCTAGTAAAAATATTCTATTTTAATAATCTGTTTTTTAAATGTATTTTCAGTTCACTATGTGAAAACATTATCATACCATAGTGTCAAATTTGATGCAGTGTAATCAGTATGAGAGCAGAAACATAAGCCAGCCTTGACTGTTTCACACAGATTCTTTACACACTGAGGGCTTCTGCGGTGGGAACCCATGATGAAACTGCAAAAGCTAGATTCAGTGTCCTGACCAGAGAACAGTGATGGGCTTTGTTCCGGCTTTGCTCCCGTGGGACCCAGTTTGGCTGATGGTAATGGGCTTGTGTCCATATGGGGTGATTCAGGCCATCATCCAACATACAGGGAGCCTCCATTAAGAGGACGCTATCTAGGCTATAGAGACAAATCACATTTCCTTTGGAAATTAATTAAGTTGCTGATGTGCTTTCACACAGGAAATAAATGTCACAATGATGATGATGATGATGATAAGTATTAGGATGAACCTACTGAGGTTTAGTAAGTTGCAATGCTAAAAGATGCCCTGGATACAAGATTACATTGGGCTTTCTGCTTTACACTCTCAATACAGTAAAGGCGAATGGAATTGCAATTATGGCACCTACAGTACTGAAAAATTCCACAGATTTTAAACATAAAAATCCATAATAAGTTTACTTGTTACAAGGAGTGTTATTGAGCCTGTGGAAGCAATTGCAGGTCTCATATTTTGTGGCTCTGGAAGAACTTCTTAAAATCAATAATCAAATTTTGATTTTTCAAACAGAAAGTTTGCATTACAAACTGCGGGCATGGGGTTTGGAAGATATGGACATTTACCTGACGGGGAATATCTAAACAAAAAGAAGCGGTTGGTTGTTATGTGGGGAAATATAGGTATCCAGTTTTTTTTGGACTTTGACCCATACATGGGACTAAAAGTCAGAATACCTTCACCTCTGCTTCACAAATTCCCACAACTTTATGAAAATTCAATAGTAAACTGCTGGAGAATGTGTTAGGAAATCCAACAGCTGCGAGTCTTTCCAGAAACAGTGTTACTTTATATGAACCACAGAACAGGCTGTGGACAGTTTTGACTGCAGCTACTCTCTACTAAAGGAAATATAGAGTTCCTATATAAAACTGTGTTCTTATCCAGAGTAAGTGGAAAAACACATTGCTTTATAACTTTTATTCACACCAGCGGCGTGGCTCCAGGGATGTCAGTGTCTGTCTGTCTGTCGGTCTGTCAGTCGATCCACCACTTTAGTCTTAACTGAGATGTCTCAACAACTATTGGGTAGATTGCCTTGAAATTTGGTACAGACTTGCCTCAGACTGAATTGCAACAGCTGTGGTGATCCTTTAACTTTTCATCTAATGAAATCATCAGGTAAAAAATCTAATTTGTCTGTGCTTAGATATGCCTCACAGAGCTGCTAGAATGCCTGAAGAAACTTTTCAATGCTGTGAGCAATTAAATTCCTTTCACCTCCACTGCCTTGGGGTGGAGGTAATAAAATGTCTCAGGACAAATTAAACTAAAATTATTTGCATGACCAGATCCCTCCAGTGGTAAATAAGAAAGTATGTTGTGTAATTTGGATAAACTAACTCTTTAATGAAAATACCACTTCATACAAAAAAAAAGGTCTGTTTGTAGAAGTACACTGAGTCCACAGCTGCAGCAGGAGTGCTGCAAACACACACACACATGCGTTATTAAGCTTGTCAATCAGCTGCCAATTCACCACAACCCTCAGATCCAGTCAGTCAGCCAGCCGTTCAGGCAGGCAGTCTGTCTGCTGGGCCAGACGAGAGAACAGCTGGCCGCCACTTTCAACTCACTAGGCTACCTGGCTTGGCATCAACTGCTAGCGACAGACATATCGCTGCCAAATGCTGCATGTGGCAGGATGGATGGACAGACTGTACCCAGAGAGTGGGGTGAAAGATAGGGAGGGGGCACGCAAACCGCTGCTCCGAGGGGTCAGCCATGACAAACCTTTGGCTGAGTGTCCTTAAAAGCCTCGCAATCATCTCTCCATCACTCCAGTGGAGCAGAGGGGATGAGGGTAGAAAGGTTTAATGGCAGTAATAAGGCCCGGGGAGACAGGTGACATCATCCTGTAAGTCGAGCGGTGACACAGTCACCCCAAAAGGAGCGGGAGAGGGGCAGAATTATTCCACTGACATTATTCCAGTCTGAATTTAACTGTCAAATAGTCAGGGAGACAGGGGCCAAACTGACTGTAATAATATTCAAAGCAGTCACTGATGTAGCTTGTGTGTGCGTGTATGTGTGTGTTAGCGTAATATGTGTGCCCATACGTGTGAGCTGGAGTGTGCACGCATACATCTGAGGATGATTGACTGGACGGGGGAGAGTTATCAAGCCATCGTCTGCGTGTGATTTCAGCCCCTCTCTGATTTCCTTGTCATCAGCCAATGTCATTGTCACCATGAGGTAGAAAAGCGGTGATCACTGGGCTGGACGGAGGTGAAGGCAATCAATAGTTGACTTGAGGGGGCAGGCTGGAAGAGCCAGGACAGCCATCATAGAGCTCATCATCTAGCTGAAAGTCATCAACATGGACTTGGTGCAGTCAGTCACACTGTCTGAGCTCCCTGATCTTGCTCTGCATTAGGCCTTCATATGATGCTATATATTATACCTTTTAAGACATTTACTGTGGCAATTGAGGTTAAGCACAAGGGCGGAAGGGTGAAAACCACTGGCAAGACTCCTGCAGAGTAAACGCCGGCGAGGATCTCCTGATTCCCACCATGCCCCCCCCCATGCCTTTTCCCTGCTATAAGAGCAATACCACTCCTGTGATGACAGCTATTAAGACACTGGGGAGGATAAAACAGTTAAGAGAACCTGATTTAAGTACTCACAGTTTTTCCAGGGCAGCTAAGCCATAGAAGGAGCCATTCCTCAGCAGGGAGATCTTGTTGTTACTCAGGTTTCTGTTCAGGAGCAAAAGATATGACAGAGGGAAGACGAGGTGAGCATACAGATGGAGCGAGGGGAGGTACATGTGTAAATATCACAAAAACAAAGCTGCAGGAAATTACTTATTCAAGTGGCTGATAAATTGTTTATCCTCTGACTGTCAATATGTTCGCAAGAGATAAGGATTTATGTCTGATGAGATTGCGGCTGTAAATTCCTCATCCCGGCCACGTTTCTGTCTTGTTTATGGCCGTTTGTGGTTAAGGTAGGTAATGATCCAAGGCACCCCCGTCCTTTACTCCTCCATGTCAAAATATCAGTCTAATAGAAAAGCTTAAAGAAATGCTGCTTCAGCACAATCCAATCATCCATTGCTCACATTACAACAGCAAACAAATCAATGAAACGCACCACAGGGATCCTTACGTGATAAATTAATATTCAGAGGAGACGCAGCACCTCCATTTGGATTATTTCAGTGACAGTCTTCACTACGTTTCCCCTTTTCTTTTTTGGATGAACTATGTCTGTGCTCAACAGTGAAATGAGAAACTATATGATCTTCAACTGATGCATTTCTCTACTGAGGAAAAGAAAAACAGTGATTGGACACGACGTCCCGCTGAGTTGTGAGTTGAGTGTTGCTGGCCGCCACAAACACGCACAAACAAAATCCTGTCACATTATTTAACACACTGGACCTTGGGACTTGAGCTCTCCCTCAAACCTTAACACACCAGAGTGAAAACACAGACAAGAAAACAATCACATAAACACACACATACCAACGCCCATATTACTATATTTGTGAGGTCTTTCTGTTGACATTATTTATTTCCTAGTCCCCACTACCTTAATCCTCAGTACTCTATGGTTAACTGTAACCTGTAACCTAACCCTAGCCTTAATCCTACTCAAAACAAAAACCTTCTAAATGAGGACAACAATGTTAGCTTAACAGCACTAAAACGCAGCACAACACCAGGCTGCACGACAGTACGGTACAGCCTGGTGTTGTTTTCCCACAGTGACTTGTTAGACCACCTAAGGCCTGTGTTACCTGCTGCTTTTCCGACATTTCAGACACAGGATCAAATCTAATCATCCACCCCAGCTAATAACTTCTACTATGTCTGTTCAGACATGAGCCAGCTACTGCTAGAAACACAGTCAGACAGCAGGACCACACAGGTAACACAACACGCCACATAAGCACTGACAAGTGTTTTGTCTGTGCTCATGGTGAAAATAGATCACGTACTCCACTATTTAGCTATTTTTTCTGTCAAAATGTTATAACAATTGTGTGGCTGCTTATCACATTGACAAACCGCTGTCAATTAAATCTAATCAAAAAACACAGAGTCACAGACTTAGAGATTGGATTTTAATAAATGACACCTAAGGATGTTTCTTCAAACTTTAAAGTTGCACAAATTAGTATTTTGATATCTCTGACTCTCTCAGTTTCTCTCAGTTTTATAAGTATTTTAGTGCCTTTCAACAAACTGTTTTGGTGTCATGACCTGCAACTTTACTGTTTTTATTCAGCCTTACCACACTCATTGGCACAGCAAGCAACCAGCTAGAAGCCCAAAACAGCTGAGACCAAAACAGAGCTAAAAGGGGAGTGAGTTGCATTCATGGTGTGGCTACAAAAAAACACTTTAAATGGATGCTAATGCTGCTCTGGCATATGCTGCTGACGCACTATAACTTCATGAGGTGATAATCAGTTAGTGTTGCGTTTAAACCTTGTAGCCCCACGTGGACAAAAATCATAGGTTTACCTACGATTACTGCTGCCTAAATTGTCACAAATATTTATGTAGTTCAGATGTGAAACCAACTTTTCAGGGGCTTTTCAAAATTCAAGGAGAAACACTGAACACTGACAGCCACTACTGCTAAGCGAAAAACTACTGCTCTTAGTTTTGTGGGTGAAAGTTCAATCAAAAAATCTAAAATCTTTCTTTCCCTATCCTCACACACTCACACTCACACACACACACACACAATTTTATACAGTGCTGTAAGCCACAGTACAACAGTGGAAGTGGCTAATGATTTATATTGCGTTTATTCTACAGCTCAGATTCACATAATTTTAAATACACCTTGGACGGTGTTTCTGGATTTCATATCTGCTAAAGTATTGATTTCTCCAGCAAGCTCTTAAATCATCCACTGCAGGGCTGCTCTGTCTCTGTGACGCTGTGGATATGTGCATGCCCATGCGATCTGCTGGCTACAGCCCTTCTTTGCCTGTGTGATTTAGCGTGTCTTTTGTCAGCATATGGCAAAAAACACACACACACACACACACACACACACACACACACACACACACACAAACTACCGCACAAGGTCATTTCCCTCCATCACCTTCCTATCTTCTTTGAACAAGGTGGGTTCTGGGAGTGATTGGACAGGTTTAGAGAGAGTGGGGTAATTGGGATGTGTCACCACTCTCCTCAACAGAGTGCTCGTTATGGCTGCAGGGAACGTATGCTCAGTTTTAACCCTAGGATTAAGCAGTGGGATCCCACAATGCATTTGTGCTGAACAGGCAAATTGTTTGGCCAAACTGCTAGGGAGCAGAGCGGAAGTGTGTACACTGAAAATATCATAGCAGAGAGACACACTGTACAAACAGACATGCAAAAAAAAAAAGAACTGAACATTTAGCCAATTTGGACATAAGACCATGAAAATTGTGGGGTTTTTTGGACAAAAGAAAGAAAAAATGTTCTGGAACATTTGTGAACAAAGTACATTTTGTACTTGTGCCAGTATATTTTGTTACTTAATATAACAAGTTTGCTTATGCATATTCTTTGGGGAAAGTACCTATCTCTCCCCAGAGTGATAACAGTTGTCTTGGCAGGAAAAGCAGGACTGAAGACAGGAAGCAGCCTCTCAGCAAAAGGCCAGGATGGACACAAACTTGTGTCAGCAAACTCATGTCAACATCCAAGATTGTATTTACATTTGGGCCTCTCCCAAAATGGGAAAATCAGTCAATAGAGTGAGGTACAGGTGCCAAAATCAGCAGAGCCTATACAAGAGATATATAATACACTCTGCCTATTAAGCTTTTCTTTTTCTTTTTTTTTTTTATAGTGATAACACTAGCAGACTGATCACCGGAAATTAGCAGTACAGGTCACTCAAACAGTTTGAAACAAAAGCAGGCTTTTCATTTCCGTGGATTTCATCAGGTGAAACGAAAACTGCAATAAGAATGTAGGCTAATGTTTTTACAATGTGTATTTTTACTGTACTATTACCTTCAGAAATAAAGCTAGATAACTAGCTAGGTAGTAAGCTAGTTAGCTGGAAATGCTAGAGACAAACACATTTCTTAATCCATTCTTATCCATTTGTTCTTGTCATCACCTTAAAGTATCACTATTATCAGAGCCTAATGTAAACCATTTCAGCATGGGAACAAATCTACAAGACAAACAGGCCTGCCGTGGCTAGTTATGGTTGCTATTGGACGATCACTCCTCAAGGGCAGGGTTTAGCAAACACTGAACCAAACAGGTGGGAGCTCGTAAAACTTAGTGAGCAAAACACTTTTCTTTTACCACGAATCAATCAGAATTCCTAAGCTGTGTGGGGATGGACTATAAGATTTACAGGCAGCCATTTAGGGAGGCAAAAAAGAGTAAGCAACAATTCGTATGGATTTTTATTGTTGCTGATCCAGACATCAATATTCTACTGGGGTTCTGTCAGGTTGGATTCATCTTGACACAAAGCTCTCTGAGAGCAGAAAACTGCAGCAGATATAAGCCAGCACAGAGTCAGCTGGACATGGTGAGAAACTACTTGGAAGACGGAATGGGTCAATTTCATAATATTTCACACACAGATTTATTGAAAAATAACCAAAGCCCTCAAAACAGTTTGTTTCAAAGGCCATGTGGAGTTTATTCTTTTATTTCCAGGGCCTCACTCTAGACACTAACACTTCAAGTTCTGAAAAACAGCAGCAGCTCCTTTTAAAGCCACGTACGGATGGAGTGATGAAGTGATGGTAGTCAGCACTGAGATCATGGGATACCAATGCTGTCACTGTGTTTTGTCCCATGTCTCCTCTGTTCCCCCAGACCGCTATACCTCCCTCTGCGGACGGACGCCCCACTCAGGGACAGGCAGCCTCTGTTTGTGCAAACTCAAGCGTGTCCTGTGCTGTGCTACGCTGCCTGTGTGTGTGTGTGTGTGTGTGTGTGTGTGTGTGTGTGTGTGTGTTTGTGCGCGTCTGCTTGCCGACCCCTGCATGCCTATCTCAGGCCTCTGCGTAACGTCTAGGAAATCACAGGAAAAACAGAATTGAACATTATGTAAACAGCCCATGACAAACTTCTGGAGCAACCGTCCAACTCTCTATTTACATTGTCAATTATGTTCTCTGTGGATAAGCTGCTTTCAATGAGGGAGGAGAGCATGGCTTCAGCATTGTCTCTGTGGGCTGCAGCAAATGGTCTATGTCATTGCTTACTCTGTTCCTGCCAGACGTGTAGAGTATATCTAGTGAATGCAGCACTTTCACAAGTCTCCCATATGGCAGACAGCATTTTGTGTGTGTGTGTGTGTGTGTGTGTGTGTGTGTGTGTGTGTGTGTGTGTGTGTGTGTGTGTGTGAATTTGGCCTTTTGTGAATCATTTTACTTCCCATATTATCAGACAAGCCTTTTCAAAAGTCAAGTTTGAAGTGAATGTAACTTTTATAAGCAATATAATAACTCAAAAATGTGTCAATCAACAGAAATTAAATCCTTTTAACATTTTCTGTTTGCCGCTTCTCAAAAGTGAGGATATGCAGCCCTCTTCTTGGGCAAAAAAACAGTTTGTAAGCTGGACGTTAGGCTCTTATTTTCTAATATTTTAAAGACAGTAATCAACCAAATCATCAATAATGAAAAAAATTTATAGCTGCAACCCTGAATCTAAGAATTTCAAAGTCACAGTATGATTCAGTCCTCAGGCTGTGAGGCTACAGTAGGAGTGATTAAACACAGCGAGTGAGATTCATATCAACTCTTCCCTAAAACAGGAGCACTGGCTTTCTTTCTGCCTCTGTGCCACAGCTGGGATATTTCTGTGACGTCCAGCTAAAAGTCACTGCTCGAGAAACTAGCCTGGCTGTCCTGCACAAGAGACATCCCAATATATCATTATAAGAGAACAGAAACAAAAATAGCCTCAGCAGATGCCATCCAGCACACCAATCATGAAGACCAAGTGGAGTAAAGATCACAATGTGAACTATTACAAACATGTGGATCCGCTGGCCTCAAGGTTTCTAGCCACTTCTCTTCGTACAGCCAAACCCTCTGTTATTTTAGAAGATCGAGTTACTAGACACAGCTAACCATAATAACATATTTCATATCTACTAACATTGACCTTGGATGGGAAACAGACGTTGCTTCGGGGGTTGCCTACAGATGTACATACGAACAGAGCTTCACATGATCTCTAGATGACAACGCATGTGACACCACCCCCCTTCACAACAGAGAGAGACTACACTGTTTAGAAAAAGATACGACAAATTAAGAATAAGGTGCAATAAGTGTTGTTTTTGTTTTTTTTTTTTTGTTTGTTTTTTTAACGGAACTTTGCTCCAAATTTAAGCATTTAAGCACAGAGGCAGTGTTTAAGTGCAGAAAATATTTAGCCATTAGTAAAAGAGATTATTGCTGAGGAAATTAGAGGATCTACTGACCTACATTGCATTTCACTTTGTGGGCCACTGCTGGTTTTGGGGCTACTATAGAGCTCACAGCAACATCCTCTTGACGGGAAGCAACTGGGCATATTGGAAATGTAGTTTTGTAGAGTTTGCCGTCTGCAAAACACCCTTATTTGCAAAGGTTCAACACTAATGAATCTGTTATGGAACATTTTCTCTCCTCACACTTTTCTATTATCCAAGAGCAATGCACAAACCATTAACATCCTGTTAGCAGGCTCCTCATGTTGAGCCAGTCCTGAATCTTGCATTCCCCCATTGAAATTGCAAACATCACTGGTAGCAGATTCTGAAGCTCAGTAATGTTCATTCTGGGAGTAACTCATCAAAATGCCATAATGAAACTTTGGCTGTTTGTTTTTATTGTGGACATAGATGCACATGCAGGCAGGCAATGCAGTTCACATTCCTGCAGCTAGCAACAAGAAAGACTGCAGACTTGCAATTTGATTTGCAAATGTTTCATGAGAAGAAATGCATTCAACACATTGCAATCACATTGTTAGACCTCAAGGATACACACACAATGCGTTTTGCTTATTGTCACTGAAAACAGAAATGTCTCTGTGGTCAGCCAAGGATCCATCTGTGATCTGAGAGGATAAAGAAACCCTTTATCTGTTGATTTCACCTCTGTGAAATCAACAGTGGGCTGTGTGTTTCTGCAGTCAAACAAGATTAACAGTGATGAGTGATCGCCAATGAAACAGTCATGGCTCATGTCACTTGTAGTAGTAGTCTGGTTATCTTTGTTTATATTAACTTTATCATCCTAATAGTTCTGCAGTGGGACTTTCAGTATTTGAAGCAAGTAGCTCTTAAAAAAATTAGGTGCACAAAGTTAGTTGGCTGCATCTTTTATTTTCACATTGACATTTCAAATGTAATACTGGTCGTCTCATATTGTTGCAGCGACATGTTGGCCTTCTCAGCCAACAAAATGTGGTAACAGGCCTCAAGTGAGTCTCTGAATTCTTGCTTGTTATAACTTTAATGACTTACAAATGTTGAAAATTAAACCTAAATGACTTTGATAAGGGATTTAATTGGATTCCAGTTCAACAAAATGCAACCAAACCCCAACTCTATTCCTCAATTTGTTAAAGTATAATCATTTGTTAAGTCTAATCATTAATTTGTCAAAGATATGGGCAGATGTTTGATATGCTATGTGAAGCCTGTGTACGAATATTTTTGGCAAAACCATTGTCCTAAATGATCACTTGGCTGACTGACAAATATTCGGGCTGACACACGTCAAGACTTCATATAGGCTCCGCTGATTCAAACGCAGTGTGCCCGTACACGCAGCCATGCGCACACACACCACCACATAGCGCTGATAAAGGCATGCCAAGGCTACTGTGAGACAGTCGGGAGGGCTAATATGCTTCCCACTGTGAACAGAAGCCGCACACATCAGGGTTTTAATCACCTTGTTTTATAATGAGTCAGAAAACAGGGAAAAGACAACATGTGTCTAACTTAGCCTCTTCTGCTCACTCAAATTTATGACCCTTTAAGTAACATTAGTATTTACTCAGCGGTGCTGTGAGGAGGCAGGGAAAGCAGAGCAGAGAAGTATCCTTGGCAGCTGCAATATTTATCTTTATCTAATATTTTTAGATGGTAAGTCTGGGTTTCGACATATTCTTGGCTTTTCAAGACTATAGCACAATTCGCAGGCTCCTCACTCCCAGCGGTCATGAACTCTCCATCAGTGAATCATTGTGGTCTAAAGCAAAAGTGATCAGCTGTTTCTTTAAGGTACGCCACATGAACGGTGGTTACAGAGCTTTTCAGACAGCCAATCCGAAAGCCAGTGGACCTGCACAATCTCTGAGTGATATATCAATAAACATCCACAGAAGTCTGGAAGAAACGTTGACAAAATACTAATCCTTTGCTGGTGAAGACGTTAATCAATGACTACATATTAAGGAGACTGGTAGTTTCTAGCATGCAGCAACACTACAGCTCGGCCCTGACCTCACCAATCCTGAGCACACGGATAACACAAGGGCAAATGTTCTTGGCTTTAGCTCTCGCAGAGGCTTAAGTCCTGGGGATCTAAAAGTATTACACCTTCTGCGGCTCAGACGACTGATACTGGAGAGTGCACTCATCTAAAGATGAACTTTTTGCTTTTTGAAAATCTTCCATATCAGTGGAGATACGTACGGAAGAAGCCAACAGAGAGTCAAGGAGAGAAAGTGACAGACATGATTTCTCACAGCTCAAGATGTTAGAAGTATTGTGTTTTATCAGGGTCATTTTGGTCACGTCTGTTTAAATTAACAACAGGCTCTCAACGTGTATGTGTGACATATCATTTAAGACATTTTACGTTCTGAACGTCTCGAAGCTGTGCACGCTCACAGGGTTTGTCAGTGAGGTAATGCACAGGAGAATATGAACTGGCTATGTGTGCATGTCAATGAAATATTCATGTAGAAGTACTCAGAACTCTGAAGAGGGTAGAGCACAAACAGCACCTCGGCAGACGAGAAAAAAAGCCCCCAAGGAATAACAGCAAGAATAAGAGAGAGGGAGCGAATAAGAGAGGAGGGGAGAAAAGAATATACAGAATTATATTTATAGCATACAAAAAAAAAATAAGATGAGAGAATGCAGAAAGCCATTTTAGGAATGGAAACCAGAGAATGAAGTGTGTTCTAACATGCACTCAGATCAATATAAACCTCGTGCTACAGACTGATATCACAGACCGTCCAAGTACAGTGCAGTAGCACAGTATTTCAAATCAACAGCTATTTTACAGCCATGCTTCCTGTGGTGTTTCATGGTCTTTCTCTACCCTGGCATGATGACTGACACGTTCTTGTAGTGGTTTGGAGCCAGCTTCAGCCTCGTCCTGATCACTTCCTTCTAGACACCACAGACAGCCCCTCCTGTCTGTCTCTGAAAGGAGGAGGATGATGATGATGATGATGATGATGATGAGGAGGACCCACAGAACAGACTACTTTATGCCAAACACCTCCAGATTTGGCCACGGCCCAAACCAAATGCCCTTATTTTCTCTACGTCAAATGGGAGACAACCAGGCTTTGGAGGAGCTTAGTGTGGGTCCGTCAGTGAAAACACACAAATCCAGACAAAGATCAGTTTCAGCAGCTGAAAGTACAGTAAAACTGCATCTCTCCTGCAGCGCCGCAACAGTTAGGTGAATTCAAAAAAGATTAGGGAAAAAAAATGTACAAAATGGCTTTTTAGGATCTTCTATGAATCCTGACAGCAAGCTCACCATCATAAACTCTTACAGTGCAGCTTTAATTTCAAAAACACTAACATTACACTGTGTACATTTCAGTAACAACTGGGAAAATGGATATTCTACAACTTTTGACCATCGGTCTGAGTAAAAAAATGAACCCTTGAGGATAAAAACTATGATCAAATATGTTGCAGTTTTCATCACCGAAAGCTTTAACAATAATGGAAAAGATGAATGGACAAATGAATTCATGTTTTGACACAAAGTTTTCATCGACAGCTTTGCACACATCTGCAGAACTGCTAGACAAAATGTTAGCCAACATTTCCAGTTCTTGCAAAAAGTAACGTATATGTCCTGTATGGCCTAAACTCTTGCAAGCAAACAGCTGGAACAAACAATGAAAACAACCAGGCCTGCATGACAACATTTACATTTACACTTTTTTCCTTTTTCCTAACCCACCTGCTCGCTTATTTCCTATCTGCAATCACCTGAGCTTCCCCGCCTACTCACACACCTGTTCCTAATTTTCTCATCACACCTGTCAGTATTTTAACCTGCCTTTGCCAGCTCCTGTTGTCTGTACCTGCCTGCCTGCTTGTTTATCACCATTAAAGCTACTTCACTTCACCTGGTTGTCTTGAGTCTGAGTTTGGGTCCTCACTGTCTGTGCTGTTATCAGGCACTATGATATAAAGTTAAACCTGCAATAACTGCTGTTGGCCACTTGGGGAAAGCAGAAACAGGATGTGGACACAGCACTATTATCACATTTCAGTCGGTAATTTATTGAAAACCTGTTTGCAAGTAGTGTTTGCCTGTTTACACATCCAGAAGTTACAGAGCAACATTAGTATTTTAGAGTTGTATCTCAAGTAAGTCCAATACTCACTTTTTTTTAGCTCTATTTTTGGTCTCCACCAACTCCAAACTGAAATATCTCTCTTTAGCTGCTAAATGTTTCACTACGTTGAACAGGTAACTTTCTCTTTCTGTTGTGTTATGCTGGACAAGTAGTATACACTGGGTTTTTGGAGGTTTTTTTGTTAAACACAGCTATCTGCTGTGCCCAAACATGACACCATAAGAGTGGTAGCTCTTGGTCTGCAACATTTACACAATTACACACACACGCACACTGAGCTACACTCAGCAGGTAAGAAGAAATAGTCAGAATAATATGCAAATACAGTGTGACCCAAGTCTGGTTGTGACACAGCAGCACAGCAAGAGGGGGAACAGCAGCAGCTGTAGCACAAACTTTATAAGTTTTCAGTTATGTAAGTGCCCAGTGTGTATCTCTTTGCATGCAGTTTCCAGCAGTGAAGAGAGTCTGAGGCTCCGTTACAATCAGCTGTGACTGTGCGGCAAGCACCTCCCCGTCCAAACAATCAGTCTGTAGCAGTCACATCATCTAAATCCGTCTCAGCTATCAAGTGACGTTTTACCAAACCCTTCTCATCTCCACTTTCCCGTCAGTCCCTCTATTCCTCCAATGGCTCTTTCACTGCCTCTCCATGTCTATCTCGCATCTTCAACTCTATCCCCTTGTCTCTTCCACAACCTGTCCCTCCTCTCTCCTGGACAAGCAGTGCGTCCTCCTGTTAGAGCACTGCCTGAGACAGGTGTCGGCTACAATCTCAGCTGCTGCTCTCTCCAGAGAGACAGTGCCTCTGCTGTTTGGCAGTGTTGAAACGATTACTACTGAGATAGGTCCCAAGGTCAACAGAGCTGTCAGGCTGGGCGCGCCCCCCAGCCCCAGCCCCCACGGTTCATTTACAGTACAGTTCATTTTCATCTCTAATATTTGTGCCAGTGTTCTTTCATTTGATTACTAAGCTGTGGTTTTTTGGCATATGCAAAGTGCTGCACTATTGCATGGTTTGTTCCTTATAAACTTTTACAGATATACTAATAAAAGGCAAAATGAAAGGCAGCAAAGCCCAATCTGTGTCTTTTAATTAGGGATGACATTTGTATCTGGGTCTGTCTACTTGAAATAGCTCTACAAGGAGCTCATTGTTTACGTAGAAGGTGAGATCGGAGAGAAAATGAAGAGAGCACGCAGGGAGACATTTGGGAGATTTGTTGGGCAGTCTACAGGGGGGAGACTGGTATGTGCATCCTTCCCTTTATATATCTGTTTATTTGCACAGCACATCTAAACAAAAGAGCAAGCAGGGAGGCCACTTCAAGCCTGACAAAGGTCACATTTCCTAACGCAGGAAAACTGCTTCCTGGCCAGCTAAAACTTGGCTGTAGGGTTTAGTTCACCAAGGAATAGGACTGACAGAGGGACAGGCTTACTTGTACTGGTCTACTCATAACACTGAATACACACCACGTCAAATTTCTCAAATTAACTGAGGAAAAGGTGTCATTCTGTCTAGTGTACATTTTTGAGGAGAACATTCAGTTTTAGCTTTATTTATCTATGCGGACCACTTTAAAAATCAAACTTCATTAGTACCTGCAAGTTACAAACACCCCCCCCACGCCCCTTTGACGCATGATGAAAACAAAAAAGCCTTTAACCGTTCTCCTTTAACCGTTCTCCACTTAAAGGAACAAAAGCACCACTGCCTACACGGAAGCAAACACCACTCCAAATAAATTGCAGTAAGCAAAGTGCTACCATTAATCAACTGCGCTCATAGTTCACAATGAGTGGTCGGCTGTAACTTGTCAAGGGCCTTTACATTTAGTATTTGCTTTTACACACTCCAAAGGCAGACCTCAGGTTTCCAAGAAAAAAACAGTCTATTAATCTAGCAGTCAATCTTTGCACCTGCAGAGAGAGAGAAAGAGAGAGAGAGAAAGAGGGGGAACGTTACGTGTGGGGAAAGTTATCAACCCCTTGAGTGTTTGAAGTGCTATTTCATCTACAAGAGAGGCACAGATGAATACTAAGCGAGGCATCTCAAAGTCCCCGTCGAAGCTCAAAATTTATGTTTGAATAACTTTGAATGCAATGCAAATAATATCTCTAAAGAGAGCAGTGAAAGGCAAAAGATTTAGGTAAAACAGGTGAGGCTCGATTGTGGCTTACACAGGGACAACAGTTCTCAAAAGTGGGTTATAAAGCCATTAAGGGTCCTTAAGCACAATGAGGGACAGTTTTCTTTGTCATTATTTATCTCAGCGATTCAGTAATTAGTAACAATTTACAAGGCGAACTTGTTGCTGCCAACCATCGTAGTGCACAGTATGGTCAGTACAGCTGCAAATAAAATTTTTCATTACATGAGAAACGTGAGATAAATATTGTATTTATTATTCTATACAGTATGACAGAGCTGGCTGGTCCTCACTAGCAATAAGAAGAGAACTACACACTGATTGTGTGTTTCTAAATGTCTCCTGCTGAGGCTGCCTCAGAATAGCACAGAAACTTCTGTTTATCAAAGCAGATCCCAGGACTGGCTAACTCCTCATACCCAGGAAATACAAAACTTGGCAAGACATTCAAATATTGAAGTCTCATCCCACTGGATGGATTTTAGTTTATAAATGTCTTCTGGCCTTTCTGAACCTTTTTTAGGAGACTTGTGTGATAGTTTCTGATGCTATTAGTATGTGCTTATGTGTGACTGGCTGTGTTTTATTGTGTCTTATCTGATCTTAAACAGATCTTGACCCCAATGAGAGTGCTTGACTAAATAAAGGTTACAATAATAATCATTTGCATTATCAAAAAAAAGAAAAAAGAAAAGTGATTTATTGATTTATTTCTTTAATTTTTGGATCAAAAGAAAGAAAAACTGTCTTTAAGTTCTAAAAGCACAAGTTGTGCAAATGTTTTAGTTTTTACAGTCTAAAACTCAAAGATATTGGATTTAAAATAATATGAAAAAAGCAGTGAATTCTCACATTTATGAGGCTGGAACCAGAAAATATTTGGCATTATGTTTGAAATGAATTGATCTAAATAAGGAATTAATAAAATTTTCTGTTGCTCAGCTAATCAATTAATCTACCTGCGGTTACTCATCAACACAGGGACTAAGTCATAATCAAAAGCACATCATTTATACTATAATGAAGATCTATTTAGTGACGCTTTATTTTGAAAAAGGTGGAAGCACACAGATGTTATCAGGGAGCTCCTTTTGTTTTTTTGCTCAAGGTCTTGCCACTGTTTAATTGATGTGACAAATATTTCCAGTACATTAATATTTATGGTATATTAATATTATTATGTATACTCATCATTACATCTCAGTAATGAGTTTAAAGCTGAGGTCATCTTGTCTATTTTATGTTTCTGTCTCTGCTGTTCAGAGGTATGAAAGCAGTATTTTGATAATAGTGTTGTAAAAACTGTATCTGGGGTGAATTCATTGACCTTATTGTGATATTTTAACAATGTTAATATACTGTAGTATTTCTTTAGGTCAATGTACTGTAACCTATAAGATTTATCTCATATATCACCATGTGTGGTAAAAGTTCTAAAACTCATTTTATCCTACATAACGAACCTGCTGATGAACTGTGTCAAAGCTGCTGAATCCTTGTAGATTCAACTTAAAGAACTTAATGCTCTTGCTCTGGAATTCAGGTCCCCTAACTGGGATTAAAGGAGCTCCAGGGGCCCTTTAAAGAGCTTTCTTCAGGGCCCACCAGAAAAATTCTATCCACTATAGACAGTTTGGGAATAAAATGATCTTTGGGCATCCATTATTATATCCAGTCCAGTTCAGATAGTTAGATCTGAGTCAAAACTGAATGAAAATCTCAAATTTTCTTGAAGTTAGTCAGAGACGCATTCATGGGACCCCCTGTTTGTGTGTTTTAAGGTGTTTTCAGTGGTATGAAACTTAATGAAACCTACTTACAGGGAAACTGTTCTGTTGGGTAGGAAGCTGGGCTGCAGGGTGTCCATCAAATCCACATCATCACACACTACTTTGACTCGGACGTGCTGCCTGCTCAGCTCCTTGGATCTCTCAGCCGAGCAGTGACAGCTGTCAACGATCAGGTCGGGACAGTTTCTGTTGCTCAGGCTGGACTCCCACAGCCCCACGATTACGCACAGTAAACTCAGCGCCCTCATTGTGGACTGAGAATCATTTAAATCAAATGCACGCTTCGTTCAGGTTATGTCCTCCCAGCTTCTGTCACAAGTCGGGACCATGTCACATTGCCTTCCGTCGCAGTGAAGTACAGCCCGTGCTCGAGCTGCGGTCCAAATCACATGTCCTGCCGCTCACCTGCTGCGTTCCCAGGAGCTGCAAACTTTCGGCGCTACTTTTGCGACTGAAACCGGAAATAAAGTTGAACCTCGGGGGTGTGAAACGCTGCATCTTTGCCATTTTCTGTCATTATTGAGACCTCCAGCCTGCCTTCTGTGCCGCGGCGTGCGTAGGGAAAACTTCCAGCGGCGCGCTTTCAAAGTCCGGATACATTTTACTGCTGCACGTCCTTCCCAAGGAGCCGCAGGAATCAAATAAGTGTTTGCGGGGAAACGCTGTCCCTCACGATCCACTTAAAAATCCCTCTCCTGTCCGAGCTGCTGCATGTCGTGCTGTCATTCACTCTCATCATGCACTTCTTACGACCTTGGACTTGTTGCGCATGTTAGAGTCCAGAAAGTCCCTCCCCGCCGAGTCCTGACAGGCTCCCGCGTGGACTCCTAAACTTTTCACATCCCCTATCGAAAAGTGAGGCCACGGACACCCATTTGATAACATCATACATCAACAAATCACATCTGAGAAGGAAGTTGTTAGTAGTTAATTGATAATTTCCTAGGGAGCAGCAGTGAAAGGGGAATCAGTCCTCTGATCCAAACAGCAATCACTAGATGAAATAACATTGAAATTAAACTATTTCTCCACTGTGCCACGTCCCAAGGGTCCCTGGAGGCCCCCACTTAGGGATCTGCAGCATGTGTCAGGCATGATTTCTAAAGCACAAACATTTACACTGCTTGATGAAACGTTTTGTTGTTTGTTTTATTCTCTTCATTTACTCAGGAACAGCTGCAAAGGAACTGTTTGTATCCATTTTCTGTGGCCTGCACACAAACTGATAATGATCTAGATCTTGAATCACTTCTGACTCACCAGAGTAGTCCCAAAACCTTCAGAAGAAGAAGAAGAAGTTTAATCATATCCAGGACTCTCCTTCCTGTAATGTGCATGGAAGGATTTGTCTTGGTATAAATTCATAATCAAACTTGTCATTGTTTTTGTTTCCTTGGAAAAAACTCTGTTTTCTGCAGTACATTGCATTGTCATGTTAGTGTGCCAAGATCCATATTGCTCTGCTTTCATTAGCTGCACGAGAAGCTGCTGCAGGCATCGGGCTCTTTACGAGCAAATGACACACTTGTAAACCTGACATTCATTTAAATGATGGCAATAAATGAAGAATATGAGTTGGAACGTGATCAGGTTGACACAGTAACAGTCTTGGACTCATGGAAGTGATTAATGACATGCTTCTTTATAGGTGAGCTGAACTTATATTTCAAAAATGGTCTAAAAAAGAAAGAGTACAGGAGCATTTTAGCCGTCTTAAAAATGTCTTTATGTTCCCGCAGTGCCTGAGAAAGTGGGTGTGACCTGAAGATAAATGTGTCTGCCTATAACACATGTTGATTGAGAGGTAAAAATACAGGTTCTGCTGTCATCACTATTCTGTGCTGATAAAAGACATTCCAGTATGCCATCTGATGCCTCTTGACACAGATACAGACAATGCGGCCTGTTATCTGTCTCATAATCCCCAAATTTACACTCATTCTTATCAGAGGATGGAGAGTTTGAACAGCACCACACAATGTATCCGGTGACATCAATCATGTCTCTTGACAGTGGATCATCTGTATAGAGAGTTTGGCCCCAGGGAGACAGAAGCTGAGACAGCTGGCTGGATGGGCTCCCTGGGGCCAGGGCAAGTTCTTTCCCCCTGTGTGTATGTGTGCGCTGCTCCCCACGCCAAATTCCTCCCTCATTATCCACATTGTCTCCGATTCAGGCCCGACAGCACAAAGGAGGATTTGAAGCCATTCCCAATGAACCTGCAAGCCGCCCCGTGTTCCCTGTTCTTCTGTCTGACAGGCAAACATCCACTCCATTCTCCCTACTCTGTGTTTATCCGCATGTGGCTCCGTATTGTGTTCCCATGACGCCCTTTCAGGACTGTCACTCATGCTTGTTTACACAGATGTATATTTACTTCGTGCCTGTAAGTGCACAGGAGGATCCTCCCTCCAGCTGACCCCTGGTAAGCCAATAGGAGAGTCGCCTGGTGTCGCCGACATCACCATTTGAAGTGATCCATCTTTAATGGAGCTTGCAGAAACATTTCCTTGGATGGGAGCCATGTCTGTTCACTGAGCTACTTGTATGCTCTTAATGGAAAACAGAACCCGTGAACACAGGATTGTTCTATAAAGGTTTTCTTTCTGGCAGGAGCTGTATTTTCACACTGACAGCCCCTTTTGAATGGGATCACTACTCAGCACAAACAACAGTATTTGCACTGTGAAATAGTTTACAGTTAAATATTATCATTGAAACAACTCCAGACTGCAGTGTTAACTCAAGATAAAGACTCATTAGTGCACAACGGAGGGATGGAGTCAATTGTACTGAAGCAATGCAAACAGTCTTTCTCTGCAGAGCATGTTCTCATGTTTTCCCTCTCTCACATTAGTGTTCACGGCTCTCCATTATTACTTGGTGACAGAGATGAATGGGCCATGGCCGGCAGCAATCACAGTCCTCACTAAATATTTACCTGCTCCACTTGAAGAGGCCAGGGTAGCGCGGGATGACAGACTCTCATTATTACTCCATGACTTTTGGAATAAAGGCTCGTGGCATTTCAACTTGTTCTGTTTTTATGGAGTTCCTGCCGTGTTACTGATATAGTGCAAAAAAAAAAAGCTGTTGTTTTGGCTTTTAGCATGTCTGACGGGTGTTTTTTGGTTTCACAGTGCAGTCATTAATAATAGTGTTATCTTTACCACGTGAACTAGTAAAATTATACCCTAATCCTCCTTGAGTGATTTAGCCTGAAGAAAGTCAGCTGAGGTTGAAATGTCGCTACAAAGAACCTATAAGTGGATTTAAAGCACATGATCTATATGAAATGTTTTGTATATCTGAACATGTAAACCTTCCCATTTCTGCATGTCATCATCAACTTGTCTGTTTGCATGCAAGATAACGCTGGTTACTGAAAAGCATCACTGTTGTATATAAGAACAGATGAAGTAAAAACAGCCCTTTCCCTAAATTTACCAGTAAATGTGGGTTTACAGATTATTTAAAACAGTATCCCAGAAGGACATATGTCTTCATATAATATTAACATTTGAATGGGTTAGTGAGTGAGCCTGTCAGGTCCATGGTCACCAAACGCCCAAAGAAAATTTTACTCACCAAGTAAACTCTGTGGTTTGTTTTTCATTTTTTACTGTTGAAATATCTTTTCTGTAAATGCTGTTGTCCTGAATGTTGTTTAAAGCCTTGTTACATAACATAATGACAGCGCTGTCAGAATCATAGTGGATGATATAATTTAGAGGGAACAAATAACTAATTTCTTTTTTTTTCTTTTTTTATATATTTATTATCTAAACTCCAAATGCATGCTGATGTAACCTTGCTCTGTGTCTCCCAAATGTGTAAATAGGCGACTGTTTGCTGCCACATTTGTCATGTCATCCTCATGCTGTTTTTACAGCTTGTTGCGCTGCCCCCATGAGGTCAAAAAATCTATTTCTTCAAGTTCAAAGATCTTTAAAAATGATCAAAATCAGCCTTCAAAATCTGTAATTTGAGTGAACTTGTAGAAGGTGAATTCTTGATCTGGGTCAATTGTAGTCTGTATTCATTAGAAGCTTTCTTTCTTTTTCCTGTTTAACCTTCTTTGTTCTGTTCCTGTTCTAGAACCCCGTTCAGACCTGACATGCATCTCAGGTGACCCGATCACTAGTGGACAGGTGTGAATGTACCCGAGACGCACAGAGGACACATTGGAGATCAGATCACTCAGACCACATTTGGAGGTGGTCTAGGCCGCATGTGGCCACATTCTTTCAGGAGTGAGAACACAAATGTGTCCTGTCGTCCTCTGTGTAAGTGGTGTACAAATCATGTAGAGTGGCTTTGTGCATGATGTCTGAAAATTTTGAGACGTATTATGAGATATACTTCGAGTGAGTGGACTAGGCATAAGAAGTGAGAGCACAAGTGGTCACTCGAGACACGTGTGAGGACGCATTCTCATGCCAGGTGTGACTGTCCACTTGTGATCAGATGACCTGAGATGCATGTTAATGCCAGGTCTAAACAGGGCCTGTAGCAGCTGGTCAGCATATCACATGTATAATTTAAAATGCACAGTCAGTGGAGTTTACTGAGGCAGGTTCATGACCTGCTGAGATATTTAATCAGCATAAACACACAGTCCTTCTTTTCCGATGTATTAACAGATGCTTGTGGAAGTTTGACGAAATGCGAATGGGCACTGGCCACATGTGACGTAGTGTTGTGACACTGTGGACACCAACATCAGCCCGTGGCTTTTAATCAGCTTAAAGCCCAAAGGATTTTGGTCAAGAAAAAGTCAAGTCAGATTTATTTAGAAAGTGGTTTTTAAAAAGTCCTTCATCACTTTCTGTAGAGAACAAAAGAAAGAGAAATGTAATCACTGAAGTCCTTGTGAAGTGGTCAGTGTCTGAGCCAGAGCTGCCACAATCAAAAATTTGATAATGCTAATTCTAACCAAAGAGCAACAAGTAAAACAACAACACAGTATGAAAATCTAATTACATGTTATGCACAGAACGATCTGGGTTCCTTTCCTGGGTCCTGGGATGAATTTACCATCAGTAAACTAAGACTCACTATAATAAGGTGCCAAGAGGATTTGGGAAACCAGTGCTACTTTTATACTTGAGAATGGAGGACGGTGTGGTGTGAGCTGGCGTGTTAGTGTTCCTACAGCAGCAGGGTGGACCCACTGACCACCAACCACCAGAGTACTGCACAAGGACTTCAGCAACCGTTTGGAACATGTATAATGATCTAAACAGAGACTACTGGAATTAATCTTCTAAGGCCCCTTTATGAGAGTGTGGATTTGTTATTGCCTCCACAGCCTTGCTGCACTTTCCGTTGCCTGAGAATATAAGCACTGCATCACAAACCAGATGCCAGCAATGAGTCTGAGCTCCAGTCGTTTTCACCTCATTTACAAACCGTGCACATGACAGCTTTTTTCAACGATATTGTTTTCATGGGAGGCTGCGGACAATAAGTCGAGTATATTCATTTGTAATCACTGTTTCCCCTCAAGTCTCATAAACTCACAGCACATAAACTCCTCTCTAGTTTTCACATCTCAATACGATCATCATGAAATTCCATCAGCTCGCTCGTTTGTCATCATTAGCGTTGATGGAGTTTGCTCTTCTCCTGTCTGCTTATCCTCAACAATACGTTTGACACAAATAAAAGCTATTTGGTCTGGGAGAGCTCTGCACGCTGTTTACTGTGGCATTTATTTTGTTGTTTTGACACATAGTATTGGTGAGATAGGGGTTACGTAGCCCAGCTCTGTCTGTGGTGCAGCACTGAACTCAGCCTTATAAGTATTCTAGTCTCCATCCATAATCCGGCCTGCGTGAGTGGGGACCAAATGAGGAGCTGAAGCACCATGGGAACATTTCCTGGCAGAGGAGAAGAAGGGGAAGGGCACAGCAAGAAGAAGAAAAAAAATCCTATTTCAACAAGTCATTTTATCACGTTTCCAGTCTTAAAATAAGATCTTTTCTAAAACAAAACACTGAAAACAATTTGCTAGCAGAGTGCACAAAATTCACCTGCACCTTTGAGCTGATCTCAGGTCTCTTTTAAAACAAGGAACAATGTTTCAAAACACACTGTGTTGATCTTTAGGTGTAAAGATATGTCTTCCTGTGGCTTTTTTCACTTTTTAAAGATTTTAGAATAACAGATTTATTTCTGTTCACATCTTTTGTTGCAGTTTAAGAAAAACATTTGCTGCCCTTTACTTGTCATCTGAGTTATTCTTGGGTTGTGTGCGGTTCTGTCTATTTCACAGAGCTGGGAAAGGGCAAGATACATACATGCATACACACACAGAGAGAGACACACACACATATATATACACAGAGTAAGAGAGAGAGAAGCATGCACTACACAGTCCCACCAGTGTGATCCAGTCATTGTTATGGGAATTAAGAGACAACACCAGGTCCTACTGGGGAAAGGAAAGAAACTACATTATATTGTCCATCCTCTTCTTTAGAGGAGGGTTTATGAAAACCAATGGGGCTTCATACACTGACTCACTGCCTTTTCACTCTTTATTGTTCAAACAAAAACAGGAAACAAAAAAAATAAATAAGTATTTAAAATGAGCATGTATTACCAGACTCTGTTTTGGACTTAATTCAAACAGAGGTGCATTGTGTGATACGATGAATCTTAAAACAGTCCCAGAGGGGTGGTTTGCATGTGAACTCCGACCTTATTGGCTGTAAACCTAGAATAGCAAGGGGTAACAGGCAGAGTTCCCCTAGCGTGCCCTATCATGCCCATTTCTGTAGCATAATAGCTACTTGTTCTCTGTGGTGAGATAGGTCCTCACAGAGTCAGGGCTGAAGCTCTCCCACGGCAGATATTTCACGCCTGTCGGTGGATCTCTCTTTATCTCTCTGCCTCCTTCTCTATTAAAAAGACACGCTTTGGCTCGTTCTGGAGACATCTTCTTCATAGCTGCTGCTGTGAGAGGCATACAGCTGGACAATTTGGTGCAAGTGTTCATCCCCGCTGCACTATAGTTTGCATCCAGTAAGTGCTTCTTTTTTTAACCATCCTTAATTCATTGCAAATGCACTCATCCACGACATGGCCTTCATACAGAAACATCTCTTCTCTGTTTCCCGTCCGCATCAAAGAAGATGGATAGGAGGAAATCAAGAAAGCATATGTGGCTCACCACAGGAACCATCAGCTAAGCCTTGCCTCACCACGGGACAGTTCTCCAAGAGAATGAAGCAACTCTGGGCTTTTCAGTGACACATTCTCATGGACGTTTCCTGGTCAGGATGTGCTGTTGGCCTCTTCCCCCGCCTGCCTCGGACTGATCCAGAGCTTTCACACTTTGTGAACCCCTGAGTCTGCCATCCAAACCGAATTCTGAGCTCAAAACACTTTCTAATTGGTCAAAACTGCTTATTTGGCTCATGTGGCTCGGCCTCCCCGCAGAATGTTCCACCGTTCTGCCACAGCAAAGACTGGGAGGATGCAGCGGGCTGTGGGCACAAGGAGGAGGGGTACAGCTGGCATCACCAAGAGAAAAAAAACCACGGCCTCAGAAACCAGAGGGTCATACATGGAGCACTCCCAGATGAGCTAAAACAGCAGATAGCCTTGAACAGTTGAGCTCATTAAGTCTGAGAGCTTCTGTTAGAAAACTGTGAAGGTTCTTCTCAGAAAACAAGTGTCTCAGTGACCGATTCTATAGCTGAAAAGCAGAGCAGCTATCATACCTACATTTTATTTGCTCGCACTGTCACTGCTTTCCAAGGTTGCACAGAAACCCAACATAACAAAACACTGTCCTAACCTCCAAGCTGAACAGAAACAGAACAGAAAATCCAGCTCTGAATCTGGATGGGTGTATTACAGGCTGAACCAGATCAGGGCACTCAGTATGTGTTGTGTATTTGGCAGCTGAATCCAGGTAAAAGCAGACTTGTGCGTAGTTGTGAATAATTTATTTTGACTGGTTGAAGTACCAGCTGGGTGAGATTTACCAAACTAGGAAAACGGCAGACAGCGTTAAGCATTTGTCACCTGCAAAAAATGAGCAAAAATCATTCTCAAGTGCTTTTCTGTTATCGTCTGAACAGTCTCATTTCAGTATCTTTTGTTTAGAAATCTCCACCCATCTGTCTCCACGTACTAATTTGCAGTTGCTATTGACTCATATCTGGGATACAGGGCTTCATTTTTTCACTTACGGAACCACTGACATATTTACTGACTGAAATACAACAAACACTTTAGCCAAGTTCTGTTTTGTTTTATTGTTCATGTCAATTAATTCTCTTTGCTCCGCAAAATATAGATATGAAAACAGGCAGGGTTTCAGTTAAATAGCTTTATGGACAAGTTTTAAAATAGCTACATGACTGTAACACATGAATAGGCAGAAAATTTATAAGCTTTATTACTCAACTGTCATGAGGCAATAAAGCTCTCAGTCCCCCAAGTTTTTGGATGGGGTAGCAGAGGGCCTCCGAGCGATTTTTACAACTTGTTTTCGCTGGAATTATTGAGCACAGAACCCTTTCTCTGCCCTCACTGAAAACTTTACGTTAATTGTGGAGGTTTGAAACAAACATATTTCTCAGAGACAAGCTCCTATAAAATTATTTCACTCCACACAGCAATATTCGGTACTAATTCAGTCCTGCACTCAGCAAGCATGAAAACATTTGGCATTGATGAAGGAGGGAATGCAAGAGCTCATGGTGACTGAGGTCTTCAGAAAAACAGCTGCTTCAGTTTTTACAGAGGGAGAGGCTGTGCACCTGATGTGTCCTGCTACAGCCTACTGCCCAACAAAGGCAGGGATCACTAAAGAAACACTGAGAAGAGTTTGAGAAAAAAGAGTCCATTGTTTTCAGGCTGGATGCCAAATTGTGTAGCACAGAAAAGTTGTGATTGTTTCATTTTTGTCTGATCATTTTCCCCCCAAAAATCATTACCATACAACTTACATAACACCTAAAACGTTAAATGAGGTAGCTACCAACAGAACTTTTTATTTCAGTCCTCTAGTCCGTTGGATTTGGCTTATTTAAAAAAAAAAAAAAATTAATTATTACACTGTACAGTTTATAGCAACGAGAGATATATCTCAGTTTTTCTACAGTAGTTGTTTGTCAGTTACTGATAATGTTTATATTGTAATCAGTACAATACTTTAACCCTGGTTTAACCACACAAGGTCATGTGAATTCCAATGACAGTCAAAACCTGAGATGATGGTTAGTGCTACACCTGACAAGCTAGTTAGATTTAGATGAGGATTAGCTTGGTTTTTATTCTCTATAATTAGATTTAGCTGCTGTCTAAGTTTAGTGTAGTAAGAAACTGAATTACCAAGATGTCACTTCATCAAAATTGACATTTTTAACTACGTATAACAGATGGAGGGAAAGCAATAAGTAAGTTTAGCTTCAGCTAAGGTTAGCCATGGCTATCTAACTAGCTAGCTAAAACTTGATGTAGCTGTCTTTCTTTAGCTAATTGTCTTTCTCTGTGCCCAGGGGCCCCCATGGCAAAAACTGTAGGGCCCCTATTGACCTCCAGTGTATATGGATGTTAACTTTGGCTTCAGGGAAAAATGACATACATTATTGGCATATTCCATTATTTTCTCATATTTCATACACTGAAGAATCAATCTGTTATTAAAGAAAACAACTGTCAGGCCTGTTGGTATGAAAATAATTTGGTTGCAGCCTTACAGTTATCAGATGATAGGATAATACTGCTTTGCCTGAGGATTTCTGTGCGTTAATTACTTGGTACCCAGAAAAAAGATAATCTGATAAAACACAACTTTGTAACAAATAAGCTCAATTAAAAAATAAAACAATGTACAGTCTTAATACAAGATTTTGAAACAGGGTCTCTCTCCAATCAGATTATACAGACAGACAGACAGACAGACAGACAGACAGACAGACAGAGTAAAGTAAACCAGGGACTTTTGGGACACATGGGCAGTTGCCCACTTTTCCCAGTCTAACCTTTTTACCACAGCCTGGGCAGAAATATAAAGCCAGAAGGCAGTAACTGTAACTGAGTGCAATGACTGTGGTCTGCCTAGATTTTTAGTTCTGTTTTATAGTTAATAAAAAATTTAACATGCTGTTTTCATGGATATTGAATTTCTATGGCACAATAATATTCATATGGTGAAAAAAAAGATGCCAAAAAGTCAGATTCCAGTCTTAACTTGATTTGGACCACATAGTCAAACATGAGTGTACTGTGTTCTGGCTTTGTGTGGCAGGATGTTCTTATGGAGAGCAGATTAACCCTGTTAAAGTCAACTCACCCCAAAGGGTTTCTCATGTTCACACATACTGTACTCTCCAGGGAGGTCTTGGAACAAGATGGATGTAACTCGAAGCTCAGCGCCGGAGCCCTCAAACCCTCAAGGCCAGCTAACCTCTGCTCTGCTGCTCTCCACTCTGCTCGGCCCTGATGTGTGTGTTTTTTCACTCTCCTGCTCTCCCCTGATTTCCTGGGCTTATTGAGTCATGATTGCGCACCGGCGCCCAGTGACAGAGGATGTCAGTTGGCTGTCAGGCATTCAGGAGGCTCCAGCTGAATCAACAGTCTCTGCACAGAGAATGGCTCACTCAAACACACACACACACACGCACACACACACACGCTCAGCATCTTGGTGTCTTTTGTATTTATATATAAAAGAGAAAAGCTATAAAAAAATATGGCTACAAAAATAGACAAGAAGATATTTACTAGCTCTTATGGACATCATGGAAACATAACCTGAGGCAGACTGTGTTGCGAATGACATCAGAAACTGATGAAAGATCCTTGCTGAGGATACTCCTCTTTCTGGCTGCCTTTATCCTCAGCAGACGGGCCCATACATCTCTGTGACGCACTGCAGGAGTTAAAAATATTAGCTCTTTTTCCTGTTCTCCTTTTTTTTCCTCCTCATTCCATTCCCTTCCCTTTCACTCCCTCCAGTTCATGACACTGGAAGCACGCCAAGCAAAATGTTGACCCTGATTCCCTGGCGTCACTCATGAGGCTGGTTCTGCAGGACCTCATCTCTGGCCATAACTAGTGCCGAGCTACAATTAGCTGTCGAGAGCTAACGGGTAGGATCCTGCCTTAGAGGATCTGCTGATATAACAAGGACAGAATTCACCAGAAAGCAGAAGAAAATGGACAGGAGTCTGTTTCAGGCTTGAGGAAAGCTTTCTCCGATTTTACTTTTTGAAAAAACATCCGCACTGTCTGTCCCAGAGTCTCCAAGGAGACAGTCCAACAGGATTTATCTTCAAAGAGGCTTGACATGTCTAGTGTGCCTGCTGGTCAACATGAGGTCAAGCTATTCTCAGAGCCTCCAGTGGAAAAAACAAATTCAGCACTGAAGACACCAAATGAGCACACTCAGTCTCCTTTCACTGAATGAAATTCACGTCAAAAACTTTCCAAAAAACACGTCCACGTTTTTTTACAAGACCATTCACAGAGAAGTACCCAAACACTCTTCATCCAAGGCCTTATTTTCCCTCCATCTGGTTTGAAATGAGACCAATCCTCAACAGATTCTTCATGCGGTAACTGGTCATCACTGCACCCCAAATGCCAGGAGGCCTTTGCACAGACTGCCCTCAGCCTGAAACTGGCTGTGTGACATCACATCCTGTCATTGTGTTCCTAATGCAGAGCTGAGCAAATGAGGGAGTGGGCCAGCGACATCCCAATCAAGTGTCCTGCTGCCCACAGTTCACCAAGAAAAATAAAAAGTTACAATCAGAGGAAAGCTAAAAGAAGAACAACAGACTTTAGCCCAGACATATGAGTCATAAGAGATAATAGCTAAACAGCAGCCAGTTGCTTCTGTCATGGGTTGGTAAACACTGTGATGTGTTTGGACTATATGACTAATTGCATCTGTCTACCATTACCAAGCCAAACCCAATTTATCCTCGAATGGCGTGAAACACAGAAGCAAATGCATGCCTATGCAAAATACTAAAATAAAAGTGAATATAAATACCAACTTTGGCCTGCTCTTCAGCAACTTTGTGAAATTAGGTAATTTAACCATTGATAAACCTGATTCATTTTGTTTTTTATCTTGGTTATTTCTCACAGACAAATGATCAAGCTGCTATTTTTCTTTGGGGAAGCCTTTCTGTCGAGCAACGAGGATCTTGTTTCCTTTCTGGTCTCTAAAATATATTGCTAGTGAAACCTGTTTCAGGGTTGGTTGAAAAAAAAGATTTAATATTTAGTTTTATTACTGCGGAAGCCAGAGTCACTTCATGTTCACATCCAGTTCCCTTAAGACATCTATGAATCATCATATATTAGGGGCTATGGACTGAATTTATGGGTGGCACGATGCAAGAGGGTTCCAGGTTCGAACCCCTGTCTGGGCTCTTCTGTGGGGAGTTTGCATGTTCTCCCTGTGCTTGCGTGGGTTCTCTCCGGGTACTCCGGCTTCCTCCCACAATCACAAAAACAT
>JBBMJY010000003.1:18945374-19085237 GCA_037833715.1 Toxotes lorentzi
ACCAGTCCAGGGTGTACCCCGCCTCTCGCCCATAGTCAGCTGGGATAGGCTCCAGCTCCCCCGTGACCCTGACGGATAAAGTGGTGGAAAATGGATGGATGGATGGACTGAATTTATGTACTGAACCTTATAATAAAGTCTGATACATTTGCTGATATAAAAATGTTGCAGATATATATCAAATACATAAATACATAAACTCATAGTGATGAACCTACCGAGAATTATCACCTGAATCTGCAGCTCCTTGTTTAGCTGTTTATCTTCAGCCATGGCAGGCAGCTGTTTTCAGTGAAAACGCTCTAAAAGCCCACTGTACACCACCTGCTCGGGAAAGACACAGTTAGCGACTACCTGGTGAACACAATGCCGCATTTAGCATCTAAAGAGCCAAATATTTCCCTCAGGATACCAAATCCAGTTGCTCCGTGACTGCTGGATGTAAGTAAGCAACTGTTTGCTAAATAGTTGTGTTTACAGCTTGTTATTGCTGTTCCTGGGTGGCCAAAAAAAACAAAACCAACAACAACAACAACAAAAAAAAACTGTTTCTGATGGTTTAAGAAACTATTTTGTATATGTTTATGTAAAAAAAAATCAACATCAATATGAGCCTTGAAAATCCGGTTTTGGTCTGGCTCTACAGCCTAGCAGTTCTCAACCCTGGAGTCAGGAGCCATACAAATATTCACAAGGTGATTACGGCTGGCAGTATTTAAATACTGAATTCTAATACACAAAATTATAGTCATTTTTGAACATTTTTCCAATCTTTGCTCTTTTCTTGAGACATGCTGTCTAGCTTTACCAAAACAGGCCTCTAAAGAGTGTTAAAATGAAACAATCTGAGAGGAGAAAATCTCTCTTCAGCTCAAAACTCATATACATGCGAGCGTGACAAGAGGTCACAAGAAGACATGGCTTTGCATCGTGTGTAAACATCAGCCAACTCTGTTTCGGCGTGCTAAAACGTCCCAGCAGTCCTTGAACTCTCTTCGTCTGTGTTCTGACTCACAGGGATAGACAAGTTTGTACTGTATCTCAGAGAAACTGCTGATTCAAATTAATTAGAAAAATGAAGTCCTGCTGCACATCTGACTCATCGCTTATCCACAGTGTTTGAATAAATCAGATCTACAGTGATTTATAATCTGTCTTGATATGTGTCTGATCAAAAACTCAGACTCCCTCCCTCAGCTGTGCTCACCAGCACCACTCCTTCTTGTAAATATGTCTGTTATGCTTAAATGTTGTTCAGATATTTGGGACTAATCTAAATGAAAACTGATAAATATACATGAAGTCTACTGGATAGCTCCGGTCTATGGAAGGTAGCAGCTGTCTACTTCAAGCTTGAGTACTTACACCAATCCTGATATATTACACATATCCTTGATATATTCCTCACCTGTAATGCATCTCCTCTGCCTCTTATGGGATGACAAATTTAGCTTGATCTTTTCTCAGACCACACATCTTTCATTGAAATGTTATGACGCATGTGTTTTTAGACACCTGTCAGTTTCAAACAAAGCTGTAGTTGACAGTTTTCCAGCTCAGTCTTGTTGGTGTATTTTATTACCCATCAGGCTCTCTTGTCTCTTGGGGCTGGGAGATGTACTTCACTTCTGATGGTGTCACTACATGGTGCATTAAAGCAGTGACTTCCAACCAGAGATAGTCTGTGTGTTTCAACAGAAACAGCATAAAAACTAGTGTGCAAGCAAAAGTCTGGACATTTAGCTAAAGTGGATAAATGGTTCAAAATAGCTAAAATGAGAACTCTGTGGTTACAGAGGTTTGATAAAAGTAATGGAACAAACATTCAAATTGTTAGTAAGTTGGTTGTAATGTGAACTTGACCAAAATGACCTAAATGTTCATGGTGTATAAAAAAATATTCTAACTCTCTACACTCTATAATTATTAGTGTTAAATAGCATCTGTTTAAACACAAATTAAATCATGGGTTGATAAAGTAGCCCCCAGACAAAGTGGTTAAGGGCCACTGCCTTAAAGCAGACTGCATAACATTTTGCATCAGATCAGTAAAAAAAAAAAAAAAAAAAAAAAAAAAAAAAAAAAATTGCCTCTGCAACATGAAAATCTTTGCTGTTTCTATAATGTAATATTTAAATTTCATTTCTGAAAGTCTTCAATATTATTTTCATGTTGTTTCTTTCCAATTAAGGCTTTGAGATTGAATGTTGCTTCAAGTAAATTTTTTATTTGCAGGGTGGTGGAGATAGCAGCTATGTGTGCCCATCCTCGTTTGACTTGCCGGGTCCAGAGTGGCAGATAAGAGCTCACTAAATAACAAGGAGCAGCCAGCAGGCTAAACTGCCCAGGGATAAGACAACCCTGAGGACTGAGGCCCTCAGCTTCAGTGACAAGTTAATCTAGAGTGGGCTGCTCTTCAGCTGGACTTATTCCTCTGAGTGTGTGTGTGTCTGCACCAGATGTTTGTGCAGCACACACACACATTTCACTGCAGGCTTTGACAATAAAATCATAGCTCTCTCAAGACCTTTTCATCCCCACTTATAAACACCACACTGACCCTGCTTTTACTGTCCCCCAGACACCTGCGTTCCCACATTATGAACTGAAGAGGCAGGCAGGTAAAATGATCTAAGTGGGAATATCAAAGGATTTATATTGATCACTAACATCCTATTATGTGTTTGAGCATAAAGAGAACCAGGAGAATCGTCTGTCTCATCTGAATATGTTCCTGTTGATGTTTACAGAGCAGACACCTCAGGTCCACTGAGCCTGGCACCTTCTCCTTTGCCCACAGCAATAGGATTAATCGAATATATTATGCGAGCGTGTGTCTTCATGTCTTTTCAGTAACTGCACTTGATGCACAACCTCTCCTCTTGTGTAGTGTTAAGTCATTCATGTATAATTGTGTATTCGTATAATTGTTTATCGGCTCACCTGTGTGTGTGTGTGTGTGTGTGTGTGTGTGTGTGTGTGTGTGTGTGTGTGTGTGTGTGTGTGTGCCTGCGCTGTGTGAGGTTGCGTCTTTGTTTATATCTTCTTGCTCTTAATTAGGGGAAGCAGCGAGCATTGCAGTTCTGGAGGGGATTTTATGACTATGTAAACATCATACATCATGATTCAGCGAGGTGAGGTGAGTGCGGCCCAGCAGCTGCCAAATCTCACTTAGATTGCTGTCTAGGAGGATACAGTCGAGGGTGACAGAGCCAACGTGGAAGTGATGACTGATTTGTTTCTCCGGGTCAGAAGACATGAGGGTGGATGAGATTTAAATGTAAACATGATATTTGTGTCTAGGTATTGCACTTTTAGCACCGCATAGCTAAGCATAGAAAATGAATTCAAATGACTCAGTCACAGTTTAGATCTAAAATGCCTGTTTCTCGTAAAGCAACAGCAGAGTAATAATGTTGCTTGCTGCCGATTCAATAACATCTCAAATAACTGCCTCTTCACTTTTATTAAGGAAACTACAACTGAAAGTCAAATCAATGCCACATTGTCAAAGTAATAATGACACCTAGTGTTAATTACTGCAAACAAAAGACACTATGTCGTGACTATGTAGCCTGGATTTTACCACCTATTTTATCACTTTACTTTTTATCTGCTGAAGAGGATAAATATGTTAGAAGTGCTTTTTCCATCAGAGTCTCTGTCGTTCCACTATCTGCTACTGGCACAGACACTAAACGCTTGAGCTCAGTGTTTGGTGGATGAACAACTCTTTCTTCTTCTTCTTCTTCTTCTTCTTTTTTTTTAAAATACTATGGAACACATGTGCCACCAAATCTACTGCTGTGGCACAAGAAGCTGTGCTGCTTTTGTTTTGGATGCTGTAACAAGCTTTAATGATAGCTGTGTTTACAGAAGCAAAAATCAATTCAGTTTACAGCGTACAGTAAAGCTTCACTTTCCACCAACGCTATTCCATCCACTGGGCTATTCAATTCACTGCAAGCAGAGAGAGATTTGACCCGCTGGCTGCTGCAACACATGATGGATGTGCTGTGCATTACCAGGCAGTGCCGTGCGTTTGTTATATATCTGAAGTTTTACATGCTCCTTTTCACTTTGTCATAGAAAGTGACAATCACGGCAAGGACAGGGTTTACGGTGGGAGCAGCTCTGTTATATCACAAAATGCAAATTTGTTTTAGATTACTGAAAAGGTGAAGATAAGTTTTTTTTTTTTTCTGAGGACATTTTCTCTTGTTTGCTGCAACCAAAGAAAAAAGACAGGATGTCTGTTAGTGGAGTTATTTGCCTCTGCGATAAAAAAAAAAAAACTGCTACTGGAAATTTGTAAGGGAAGGTATGCAGCTGCCACACAAGACCAGTCCCAATTTTTATGGTCTCCACACAGACACACACACACGTTGCCCCAATGCATCATTAAATTCTTGTGTTCTAGCTCCAGAGGGACCCTTTATGCGTGTCTCCGACATTCTCATATGATCAAACTGCTCTGATCACGGTGATCTAAGAGCCCACTCTGACACGTCTCACACCAGTGTTTTGAAAGAGCCTTGAAATGTAAAATTAAAATTCTGCCCTGATTATTAAAAGCTGAACACCAAATAAGAAGAAAGCATCGCTTTCCAATCAAAACAAAAGGAAACAGTAAAAATTTGTATGCTGCAAAATGAACTTAGTGCTAAAATGAAGAAAGCGGGTTGGTGGCAAATTAGTCCTCAATTTAGGGCCAACAGCTGAAAATGCTCGGTCACCTTTGGTGTTGAACTGGGTGTGTGGAATGGAGAGCACTGATTGGTCAGCAGATCTGAGGGGTCTCGAGGTGGAACACGGGATGAGCAGTTCAGGCATATAAACCTGGTTCCAGACCAGGCAGTGCTTTAAAAGCAAATAAGAGAATCTTAAAATCAGTTCTGTACAGTTCAGGGGAGACATGTTGTCTCTTCTTGGTACCAGTGAGGAGTCACGTCAAGCCAAGTCAGTTTTATTATTTAGTACCAAATTGTAACAGAAGTTATCTCAGAGCACTTTTTATATAGAGCAGGTTTAGACTGTACCTCTGTTCCCCCATAAGCAAGCACTTCATGATAGGCAAGAGGAAATAAAAGCCTGAACTATGGTCTCCAAATCTTTAACAGACAGAAACGATTTTGCAAGTGATCTAAGATGGAAGAATCCAGTGCTGACAACTGAGTTGATCAAAGATAAACCAGAATCAAAGACACCAAGACTCCTCACGTGTGACTTTACATTCAGTGACAGGGACCCGAGGACACTGATTGGGTTTGCTGAGGTGTCTGCAAGGATGAAAAGTTTTATTTTGGATTTAGCTGAAGGAAGCTTTTCGCCATTCAGTTTTTTACATCCTCAGTGCAGTTCAGGAGGGAGTTGACGCAGCATGAATCACAAGGTTTCAGCAGGACGTACAGCTGGGTGTCATCGGCATAACAATGGTGGGAGGTATTATATTTTCGGAAAAGAGATCCCAAAGGAACCATATATAGAGAAAATAAATGGGGCTCAATATAGATCCAAGTGGTACTCCAGACGAGATGGGGGCAAAGGACGAGGACACATTAGCAATTCTAACACGGGCTGATCAATCTTAGAGGTAGGAGCCAAACCACTGAAGGGCCAGTCCCTGAATGCCAACAACAAGCTTAAGGCGGTCCAAGAGGATTGAGCGTTCAGCCGTGTGAAACACAGTCGAATCTGAATGTAAAGACAAGAACAAATCATTTGTGAGCCTCAGGAGAGCAAACTCTGTGCTCAGCTGTGTTCTAAAACCGTTTGAAACTTGTCCAGGATGCTGAATTTGTCCAAGAGGAAGATGAGTTGAGGGGAAACAGCTTTTTCAAGAATTCTGTTTAAAGATGAGAACTTCAAAACTGGTCAGTACTTATTAGAAACAGACAGATCTAAATTAGGTTTTTTGATCAGATGGTGACAAACAGCATGTTCATAGCAAGATGGAACAGAGACATTGATCAGTGCCCTATTAATTATTGATTGAATACAAGGCCCTACACACTTCCTATAGTTGGCGAGAGGGAATAATGTCCAAGGGACACGTACTAGTGTTCATGTATGAGATAGTATGTGTCAAAGAAGAGAGAGAAATCAGATCAGAGTTGATGAGCTGAAGAACTGAGGAGCATGAGCTGAGCTGAGGGGGGTGAGAATTTTGCTAATAAAGGATCTTAGGAAATACTCAGGGGTATCTTGGGTCGCTTCATGTCAGTTTGTGACTGCAGAATTGAAAAGTGTATTTATCGTATTAAATAAAACTTTGGGTCTATGAAGGTATTTGAAGATGATATAAAAATATTTGGTTCTCTCTGTGTCGACACACTGTTGGTATTTAGCCAGACAGACTCAGAGTTTTTTTTTTTTTTCATCTATGCTGTGTGCTCCTGCATTCAGTGTAAGTACTAATTAATTTACACCAATACCAGAAAAGCTGCGGGATCTGGCTGAACACACACCAAAATAAATAAATAAATAAATAAAAAATACAGACTGACACAAACACAAGGAGAAATCGGCCTCCAGCTGTACTCAGCTCAGTCAGGCTACATGAAGTCTTGAGAACAAAAATCAGCTTTTGGGCTCAAGATAAATAGAGAAATTTGACCCTTGACTAAAAAACATCCCTGTTTCCTAGAAATTACATTCATATACCACTAAACTGTTTTGCCAAATAAGTTGTGTTGGCAGCGTAATTACAGGCTGGATTATGGACAGAGGCAGAAAAATGTTTTAACAAATGAAACACCACACTTATTAACAGCAGCAGAATATCCAGGCACCTCCTGGATTGGTGGATGACAGGAGCACCAAGTCCCATCTGTTGTATGTTTAGGCAACAAAAACACTTTGGTTAAGATTGGGGAAATCATGGTGTGTGATAAAACACACTATGATCGATAAATGTAAATAAAGGCATTGTGTCTGAAGTCACTGTGAACTTCAGTATTAAATCAGACCACAGTCTTTCTATAAACTGACACACACAATCGACTGTATCTCTGGTCCCTTAACATGATACTGATTTCTTGATGCTAAAAATTCACCCATCACACCTCTACAATTTTCAGACTGAGTACCAAATGACAGCTGGTATTTTTACACTAAAATTTGCATCCTCTGCATTAAAAAACTGACTATTCATACTGAATTTAAAGTATTTGTTAGGGTCATGTCGGGTAAGTGTATTGGAGACCGATCATTAGGCTGATTCTTTGGAAGCTCCTATGTGTATAATATATGTCTCTTTCTTTGTCTCCCTCATTTTGTCCTGTCTCGTCTGTTTCGCTGGTTTATTTTTCTTCTTTAGGGAATCACAGAGGGACTAACCTGATTTAATAAAAAGAAAAAAAATAGATAACAAAAATAAAGACCAATAGACATTGTGGGGTAAGTAGGGTGGAGGAGGGAGCATCTCATAGCAGCCATATCAATGCAGTTTTGTAAATCTCAGAGTGGTCCACTCTCTTTCATTTGCTTGAACTTGTGCCTCCTCTGTCCCAAATATAAACTGACTGCGAAAGGATTTAGACCCATGACGAGTGTCACTGAAATCCAAATATTAGCATTTATGACTGCGTTACATGAGCGCCCTGATTATAGGCTGAACATTATCCCGAACCTCAGAGGAGCATTAACATTTGATTGCAACACCCCATTAATGAGCAGGAGGTCAGGCAGAGTCCAGAGTGACATAGGGTCCTCCCGTAATCTTCACTTTATAAAAAGTCCTCTGACACCTGCTAATTAGCGCAGGTCCTGCACATGAGTCAAAAACCACACCACCTCCTTTTCCGGGCTAGTGGGTGGTTAATCAGTCTTAGCTACAGAAGTGTTATTTCCAATACGTACAGGAATGAAACTTTCTGATTTAACCCAGGCCTCCAGTCCGTCCCTCCACCAGCTGGCCCCTGCCCATTGGCACACACAGACACACACACACACACACGCAGACACCCCCCTCCTCCTCCCCTCTCCTCTCTCTCTCTCAGCAGCGAGCTGTGTGCAGCTTCTGACCCTAATCCCAAACCGCTGCTGTCACTTCTGCTTAGCCACTGCTTCTGATTACTCTACAGGGGTATGCCATAAAAACCCACTTTCTCCATTTTCTTCAGCTCAACACATGGAGCAGACTGCAGATGAAATGTGATATGCACAGAGTCCCCCAAGGGTCAGCTGAGAAAAAGGAAAGAGCCATGTGTAAATCTGCACTCTTGATTTGCAAATCAGAGCGCGCAGTTTGGAAAAAGTGCTCTCGGATTCGTAAACTGTGCTCTCAGATTTGTGTGTCCACATATAAGTAAACTGTGTGCATGTATTAGTAAAATAATCAACCTGCAAATGACTTTTTTCTTCAGAGGACAAGGAATGGAGCATTTTACAGAGCAGCACCCGCCAAGTAAGTGCAATTTATCTAGATCAAAGGGGTAGATTTAATTCTATATTGTGTTTTGAATTGGGTGTTTCACAGCTTTTGGAGTGTAACTCAGTGGTTTTTGTGCTTTTCACTCCAACACCTGGCAAAAGAAGTCATTTGCAAATGCAAATGGAAGACCACAGTTTACAAATCTAAGAGCTCTGTTTTTAAACCGTGTGCACAGATTTGTAAAGAGCCTCCGTAGAGTCAGATGAGGAAAAAATCTGTGTAAATCATGTGTGAATCTGTATTCTCGGTTTACAAACCATGTGCATGGTTTATAAAACGGTAACCTCAGATTCGTAACCTCACAGATTTGCAATTCATGTCTTTGGTTTTTCAATCCACACCCACAGTAGTAGTAATATTGTATTTCTTGTGCTTTTCACTCCATTACCTGAAGAAAGAAGTGGTTTAAACAAATCAGTGAGCAGGGACAGATAATCAGTGGGTACAGACTGTAAAGTTCTTGCACATGAATTATGATTCTGAGAACAAGTAAACAGAAAGAAAATATTTACACATTACTTTTTTTTGTTCCCAGCTGACCCCTGGTGGACTCCGTACCTTGCCCTTACCCCCTTTCGTGCTGAATTCGCCAGCAGTTTAACAGCATCTGTGTGTGGACCAACAAAGACAGCATATGCTTTTTGTTTTGTTTTTTTGTTTTCAGTCTTTTCACATTGCACACCTCTCTGTGTCTCATATAGAAAATGCCATTTTAAAAGGCTCCATGTATTAAAAAAAGGATACTGGTGCTCACCCTAACCTTAAATATTTGTTTGAAGAATATGAGCAGAACAGAAAAAGAATTAAAAAGTCCATGAAAACGCTCCTCTATTAAAATGTGTTACCTTGATCTTCATCTTCATCTCATATCTCACTATGGCAGTTTCCATTTATGCAGAACACCTTTTATATAAAATGAAATGGAAGCAGGGAAAATATCATCTTTGACAGGGCATTTAAGTTCCCTGGCATATAAAGAAGAAACCAAAAAAATAAAAAATGGGATGATCAAAAAGCAATCAAGCATTATGAGCATCTTCTGAGTTGTGTGCCTTTCTCCTCCAGTCTTTAAAAGGATCTTCTTCATTAAACATTATCAAACTGTAAGAGTAAACAGATGACGATCTGCTCAGCAAACACTTGAGAGGAAGTTACCACTGAAAGCTAGTCATCGGACTGAATCCAGTGATCCATGGGAACACCACTCAGAGCAGTAAACAGATGCTAATGACTGTATGTTTATGAGAAGAACAGGTCCACATCTGTGGTGGGAGTGTGTGTTTGCCCACTACAAAAAAAATATCCATCCATTTTCTATACCGTGAGGGAGCTGGAGCCTATCCCAGCTGACTATGGGCGAGAGGCAGGGTACACCCTGCACTGGTCACCAGTCAATCACAGGGCCGACACAAAACAAACACACACTCACACCTAGGGACAATGTAGAGTAGCCAGTTAATCTAATGTGCATGTTTTTGGGATTGTGGGAGGAAACCAGAGTACCTAGAGAAAACCCACATGCAAACTCTGCACAGAAGAGCCCAGACCGGGGTTCAAACCTGCTGTATAAGTGTTGTAATCTAGTATTATATTATGATTCAATTGTAATTTTTGTAAAATGGATTTTTGCTTGTCAGTTAGCTTTAATGTGCTACTTTTTTAATGATGATGCTTCTGTTTATCTTTGAACTTGTTTTTGCAGACAGGGACCCCCTAGTCCAGCATCATATCTGCTGCTCTTTAGCATTAAGAGGAGGCATAGTTTGGGCATTTGATCAAGATGCCTCCTCTACAGATTATTACAGGCTTGTCCAGCTGGGATGGGTCCAACTGGGGTAGACCCAAAACATGCTCAAGCAGTTATATATACTGTTTTTCCCATATGGACTTGGAATGCCTTGTGATTTCCCTTGAGGAGCTGAAGAATGTTGAAAGGGATAAAGATGTATGGGCTACTCTGTTTATCTGCCACCACCACAACTGAGACGCTGATTAAGGGAAGAAGGTGTAAAAATGACTAGAAAAAATCTTTAATGAATTAATTTGAGGTAATTTAATAATTATATATTAGTTGTTTTAACACCATTTATATAGAGGCTAAATCCTGTCAAAATAATAACAAACTACAATAACTGAAAACTAAAAACTACTACAAACGACATATAGCAAACCTTGGACAGGGTATTCCAGCAGAAAAGTACTGGTTGGTTTTTGGTTTTCATGCAAAATGAGTTTGGGGGACTTGTCTGTGGGGGACGTTCAATAGGGGCCAAAGTGTCATTTTTTCCCATGAGGCCTCCTAGAAGTTTAATCTGGCCCTGTCTGAAGAGAAGCAACCCAGTACAGGAGAACTGGTCAGCAGGGTGGGAGCTGGTCTGGTAGTCTCATTCACATTTTTGCTCTTTTCGAATGCATAATTATACTGATGTTTAAAAGTCATGTACAAAAGTGAAAGAACATCTATATTAGAATCTCTTATTCTATTGTTTTCTATTCTGTAAACACTTAATTTCCACATGAGAATCTGTGCACTTGTCATGTGTGCTCTGGAGGGGGCGTGAGAAAAAACCCTGATGATGTCATCAGGGTTATCTCACCTTGGCCTTGGACACTGCAAAGGTTTAAGCTGTATGTTATGAACTGGCATTGTCCAGTCAGGGATGGTTAAATAGGACATGTTATCCATCATAAAGGTGAAACATAGGATCCAGTGTTTTTTCAGACTGACCCATCCTGGGGGGACTAAAAGTCAGATTATCTCAGCCTCTGCAGCATCAGATTTGTTTAATCTGTCTCTAGTAAGCCCCCCCAGTGTTATAAAAGTGCAATATCGAATTTCTGGTACCCCCTGAAGAGTGAACTCAAAGCCCCTTTGTTTGTCTGTAACATGGTGTGCAGGTGTGTGTTATTGTGTTAGGGCAGGTGAAGCCTTAAATCCAACAAGGTTTAAGCTTATTTTTACCTGCTGTGCTGTCATATTGCAGTCTTGGAAAGACCACAAGGCAGTTTCCCAGGTCCTACGTGTCCAAATACACCTGATCTGTTTTGTAAATGCATCTGGGTGTAGGCTACCAGACATTATTCATGCACTTTATTGTGTTGCTGCAGGACATGCAGCTTATTTGCTTGAGCCAGAATTTGTCTGAGCCATGACTCATCTCTATACTTTCACTCTCTGGAGGCCAAACGCATTCAAACTCCCGATGAAGCTCACCAGAGTAAATTGGAGACAGTTCTCCTCTCTGCTCCCCTTTATTCACTTCTGATGCATGGTATCACATAGCTCAAACCCAAGTCATTGATCAGGGGAGCGGCGGAAACTTGTTTAAGATGAAAAAGAGCCTCGCCAACGCAGGAGCTCCCCAGCTAAACATTTTCCAGGGTCGATGTCACGACTACACAGCCGCCACTGCAGCGCACGAGGGAAGAGAGGGAAGAGAAAGAGTGGGAGAAGGGAAAAAAAAGAGGGGTTTTAAGATAGGGTTTGCTGGGGGAAGTAGCTGAAATATACATCACAGCATGCTGTTCTTTTGAGATCCCACTGCAGTCTCAGGAGGTGCAGGGGTGGGAGAATGGAAAACACGCTCTTTAGTCACAGAGAGATGAAATTCAAATACTGCGCGGTGAGAGATGGCAGGGATACAACAGCGGAAACTGTCTTAATGTAGCGGTGTGTTAGGTAGTAGTGTGAATTTCAATCACAGCGCAGAGTGAAATTAATCAGGGACGTGGAGGGCTCTTGACGAATCCAGCAAAAGTGAATAAGATCACAGGAATGTCACAGTGCTGCATATTACAGGATCAGGGTTAGACAATAAGATAATCTGCTGCCGAGGATGAGGCTTTATTATGAATAACAATGTCTGTAAATGTGTGTGTGTGAGTTTGTGTCCATGAATATTCTTTTTTGTTAATTGGAAGGTATGGCTCATGAGCTTACACCTTGTAAAATGCGTTCACCTTTGAAAACACTCCTCCTCCTACTGCAGTGTCTCTCTAGCTCACTACACACACACACACAGACACACACTCTTCTCCTATACATTCTGTGTGTCTATGTATACAGTGTTTGCACATATATGCAAAGTTATGTTATTTGCATTTCTGTTCACTGACTGTTTATCCACTTTTATGCTTGTGCAAATGTGTGTGACCGTGTGTGTGCGTGTGTTGGTAAAACGCTGGAGCTGCTCTGTATTCCCGACTCCCCACTGTGATGCAGAGGCTCCAGACTGAGCTATGACTCATCATGGGCTCTCAGCGAGCTCTCTGAGGTCAGACACAAAAGAATACAGGCAGACAGAGCGGCAGAGAGACATACCAAGAGAAATGGTATGCTTAACAAGCGTGTGAACATGGGCTTGAAATCCACCACCAGGCTGCAGCCATTCCACTAAAACAAGCTCGGAGAAAATATCTCACTAAATAGGAAGGGGGACGAAGAGATGCTGAGACAGAGGTTTAATAAGGACAAAAAGCTTGAAATCCACCAGCTGCAGAATCAAGGACTCAAAGCTTCCTGACCATGCCAAGTTCTTCTCTAACTTGCTTTTTAATTTGTCAGATACTGTTCATCTCAGATGATGGATTTGGCCGCCATCAAAACTGCCGCCACCGCTGCCTCACTGCCCGACAGGAGCCTTGGATGCAAGTCAGCAGAGATAGACAGACGCAGACCGAGAGACAGACAGCACCGTGGCGTTATCACACAAAAGGCTTGTTACATAAACAAGCTCTGCTTCCAATTTGAGCCCAATTACATGGTGCTCACAGGCCATAGGGAGAAACACAGATCTCAGGACAGACTAGGGATCACTCCAGCACGCCCAGCACACCCAGCACGGGGCCCTCAATAGAGGCTAAATGCTGTCATTCTGCTGTGATCTCGCAGATGGGCAAAGTGGGAGGCAGATAGAGGTAGGTGTGTATGAGTGTGTGTGTGTGTGTGTGTGTGTGTGTGTGTGTCTGTGTGTGTGTGTGTGTGTGTGTGTGTGTGTGTGTGTGTGTGTGTGCAGGTGATAGAGGCTAGAGCACGAGGGCTTGCTCATGTCCTGCACATGACAACGAGAGGGGAAACATAGTTGATAAGATTCTGTGCTAAAGAGCCCCATCTGATAAGACTGCTGTGGTTGATAGTGTAGAAGTGAAGGCAGCATGATAACCACAGCAGACACTGTGAAACTGTTTCCTCAGTTCACCTGGTCACTGGCCATATTCTTACTCAGCTGTAGGATACTCAGGTTACATTGCTATTAATTTTGATCCCCTTCAGCAGTCTTTTTAAATGTGTCATGAGCTGAGTTTGACTTTGCACAGTAATTGGGACCGAAGGTAACACTTCCCTGGCAGCAGCATTCACAGTGAATTCTGGGTATTAATGTAAAGGTTGAACCAAAGAGAAACGCTCGATACTGTACCTGCTGCAATTTTCCCTCGCTGCCCTGACCTGATAGGTTGGGACATCTTAAGCCTTTTCATTCTTATTGGTTCATGCTCTTTGACAATCTAATGTAATTCCCAGCGTTGCACTGTCTAACTTTAACTTAAGCAGAGTTCTAATCAGCCAGAATAGCTGAAAACAAATGATGTGCAGCTCCTTTTAAATTGCCCTCAAAGTTTGAATCACAGGCTCAGTTTGATATCTGTGAAGCAGTAGTTGCTTGGTTCAGCCACCATGATCATAATAACTAAGATGAAATACAAAAATAATCAGGCTTTGTATCATACACAGACCAGTACAGCACTTGGCTCATGGCAAAGATCGTCCCCCAGATTACATCATTACATCTTTTTTTTTTAGCTTGTTGGATCATGCGTGGAGGACATTTTGACACCCTTACAGGAAAAGCACAGGTGTAATCAGTAACATTCCTAATGACTGCATTCTGTTTAATTAAGCTGTGTAAGCCGGCTCACCAGCCTGGCCTTACACCTGTGCTTTTCATATTATGACAAGTCAAAATGTATGATGTTAAAAAAAAGAAAACATTTTTGTAAGCTAAAAGTATCATAAATTTCAAATCCAAACAGCCAATAGGAAGAGAGGACTGAGGTGCATCAGAGTTCTTTTTTTTTTCCCTTCATGTTTCCCTTCTCAAGATTTTACATGTATGTAGTAATGTCATAAGAACTGGCCCACTGAAGATTGGATGTGTATGAGAGCTGTGTGCACCTACTTCCTAGATGGCATGGGTTAACCCCATGACACCCCCACCCCCTCCCCGGAGACGACACCTGTGGCTTCCTGGAGATGAAATCAGCCGTGCAGTTGTCCTTCCCTTTCTTGTAGAGGACGTAAAAATCAAAGGTCTGCATGGCGAGGAACCACTGCGTTCTCCTGGAGTCCCTCATATTCTGCAGCCATAATAATGCCCAGTAGTCTGTCTCAAGGATGAACCTCCTTCCCATCAGGTAGTAGCGAAGAGAGTCCACAGCTCACTTGATGGCAAGGCACTCTGTCTCCATCACTGAATACATGACTTCATGTTTGTTGAGCTTCCTGTTGATGTACAAAACAGGCTGGAAACTACCCACAAATCCCAAAATAACACTGGCTACAATATGTCAGTAGCTGTAGCTGGAACTGGATAAGTGGACAAATTACTTTTCCCAGCCCCTTAGACTTACCCCGCTGTGGTCTGAGTTGTCCTGCTTAGTGGTAGGCTCCCAGTCCCTTGTGAGCAGTCACGCCAGGTCACATCAGATGAACAGCCCACTCTTGCTGTGGCCAGTAGTAAACCTCTGTCAGCCTCTCAAACGTGGTAGCAAAATGCTCAGTGTCATCAGAGCCTTCAAGTCTTTGCAGCTTGTGTTCTCCTTTTGGCTCAGTAGCAGTCTGTGCTGAAGTTGTGTGACTTGATGGTTCAGCACACTGTACTTCACCTGGTGCTTTGTTTTATTTCTATCATCAGACAGCTGCAAAGTGCAGTAGTGCATGTGAATGAACATTTTTTTTTAATGTGAAGAATGGAAAAATTCAAATTAAAAACAATAGTACAAGCTCTTCAAATGATCATGAGGAAACTTTAGTCAAATGCCAAAAAACAAAGAAACAAAAAAAAAACTCTAGGACCTGGATTATAGGGCTCCAGCACATGCTGCCTTTCATGGACCAAGGTACACTGCTAGGAAAACTGCCACTGCCCCTGGTTTTATACAGAAAGCCCCTCCCACAGCCAAACCACAGTTAATTGAAAATCAGTCAACCAACATATGTGATATTTACATGTAAAACATTTCTGTGCATATCACTCAATCACTCATATCACTACCCTGACACAGAAAGATCCGGTTGTAAGCTTATTTTGGCCTCTAAATGAGCATTTTTACATTACTAACACCCCTCTGGACAAGCTTCCAGATCGTACGTTCTGGGTCCCCCTCTCAGCTAAGGCCTGAGGAATCATGCACTTTTGGTTCCACCTTCACTGAGGGTGAAGGTGGAAGCAGATGGATGAAAAATGTCAAAACACATTGTGACCCCAAGAATAATCAACCAAATGACCTCAGAGTAACATGTGTTTCTTGTTCGTATTTTCTTTAGCTGGTTGTGATTTCTGTTCATCCACATAGAACAGCAAGCTGAAATTATTTAGCTGTTAACGCTAACTTACCATGCTAACACAATGTTAATGCCAAAGACTGGTAATGAGACTTGAACTCTGGGAAGAGCAGTGCAACAGTGGTTTTAGCCTAACACAACACAAGTAGCAACAGTGGTCAAGCTCAAGCCCTTCTTGTTTTGTCAATGTCAGTGTTTGATGTTAGTGCATGATGTGTGTGTAAGGTCATACTGTTCATACAAATACAGTACACATAGGGCATAGAAATAATAAATAAATAACAACATAATCCTTCCTACTCAGGAGAAGACCATAACGTTCCTTCACTGACAAACACAAAATCTCTGTAGGCCTACACAAAAAGCTGATCTTTAACAGCACATTAGCTGACTAATTCTTACTGTTAGCATTAGGTTGGATCATATTCTGTTTTTTTTACACTCTTGCTAATGTTAGTTACAAATGTCTTTATAAAAGACTGAAGATAAAGTTTATTTGTCCAGTAATACTTCTCACTCTTTGTCTTGGATTTTTATTTCATTCATAGAAAGTTATAATACTGCTACCCTCTGAGTCCGAGTGAAGAGGAGTCAATTGCTTTTATACCTTTCTGGCAGAAAGTCACAGTTGTTTCACTTTTATCCCTCATCTAATGGAAACTGGAAGAAAATGTTGCAATCAAACAATACAACCAAAATCCTCAACAACAGCTTTTCTTAATATAAGTCTTAATATCTGCTGTGAAAAGTGTGTGGCACTCAGCTGTTTGTTTTTATCAGGACCATTTCAATACCACTGATAATCCATGTGAGAAATCTCCTGTGTGTCCTGTGTGTGTGTGTTGGATGTTGTATGGTGAAACATATATAGGATCTAGAACACAATGAATATAATAGGTGAAGATTCTTCCACTCTACAGCAGATGATTGGAAAACAGATTTCAGTTTAATTATTTAATGTCCCAAACTGGGACACTCACATGCAACAACCCAAACTTAAGTTATATAGAATATAACTTCTCTGACTCACTTTGTAGAGACCCCTTGAAAGCCCCTCAAGCAGCCTACAGAGGGCCTCAGACCCCAGTTTGGAGAACACCGCCACAGTGCAAGAAACTGTTATGAAAAACTGGGTACTGTGTTAAAAGAAGTGGGTTAAAGGGCTAGTGCTTAAAAGGTTTGATTGAAATTCAATTTGCAGGGTAATGGTCCCAATGGCCCAAATTTGCAAATTACAAGGAAATCTGATTGACACGGAATGGGCCATAAGAAGTGGGTAACGTTATTTTTAGCTGAAGTGCTGTAGCTGAGAGGAGTTTGCAGGTACTTGGTCCTGAGCAATTCTGTTCTTGAATTATGTGCAGTCTCACTGCTCTATGATTTAACCTGTATGTGAATAATTCTACTTAGTTGTATTTAAATGAGTAGCACATGACATCGCTCCCTGATGCTGCTCACTCTGACTTTTCTAAAATAAAAAAAAAATAAAAAAATCTCCTCTACCCTGTCTGTCAGCTGCTTTGTCAACCGGTTGGTCTTAAACTGTCATTAATAACTGAACCACAATTATAAATGATTGATGGTCTAACTTTAAAATAAGGAATTAAAGCTTATTTTAATGAACGTACATTTTTAACAGTGTCAGATAAAGTGCTAAGGAGGCATTCCATGATGAAAATGCATTTCTGTGAACACTGATGCTGATTGACATGATTTTTGATGAGTTATAGTTGCAATGGAAGGGCATTCTTGCAATAGCCTTTAATGTATTACAGCATATAACTGAACAAGTCATCATAATGAGCTGAGTTATGGTTGATCAGTGTGCATCAGTGAGCATTGTGGAATTTCAGTGGAGCTTGTAAGTTTGCAATGGAGTAGTTAGAGAAAGGGGAGTAAATGAATCTCAATAGACTGTAATGCATTATATAACTCATGATGACGCATAAAATGTACATGTCATCATAACAAGCTTAGATACAATTGATCAGTGTGAAATACTTAACATTTTGAAATATAAATGGAGTTTGTGCTATATGCACTCACCAAGCACTTTATTAGGAACAGCATCCTAATACTGGGAATTACCTCCCTTTGCTCTCAAAGCAGGCCCCATGCTTTGTGGCATGGATTCGGAAACACTGCTTTGAGTTTCACATCTCAAAGCAAACACATCTCATAATTTCTGCACAACCACTATCTGTTCAACCACATCCCAAAGGTGTTCTGCTGGACTCAGATCTGGAGACTGTGGAGGTCACTGAAGTACACTGAACTTTGAGAAGACTTTTGCTTTGTGACATGGAGCATCATCATGCTGGTACTAGCCATTAGATGATGGTAAACTGTGGCCATGAAGAGATGCACATGGTCAGAAACAATACTCAGACAGGCTGTGGCATTCACAATGATTCACTGGTATTAAGGAGCCCAAAGTGAGCCAAGTCCAGGCTGTGTCACCAGCCTGGACTGGTGACACAAGTCAGCTTGGGTCCGTGGACTCATGCTGTTGATACCAAATTCTGACCCTACCATCTGCAGCCTCAGCACAAATCCAGATTCATCAGACCAAGCTACATGTTAAACTGTCCTGAACCTGACATGGTCTTCTACTGTTATTGTCCATCCTCTTCGAGGTTGGACGTGCTGTTCACCCTGAGAAGCTTCTCTGTTCACCACAGTGGTGAAGAGTGGTTATCTGAGTTACTGTAACCTGCTGACCACTGACCTCTCTTATCAATAAGATGTCTCCATCCACAGAACTGCTGCTTCACTTTTTTTGCACCATTCTGAGTTCAACTCTGTTGAACTCTGTTGTGTGTGAAAATCCCAGCAGATCAGCAGTTTCAGAAACACTCAAATCAGCCTGATTGGCCTCAACAATCATGTCACAGTCAAAGTCACTGACATCACTTTTTTTTTTTCCTCCACTCTGTTTGATGTGAACATTACCTGAAGCTCCTGACCTGTATGTGCACTGCTGCCACATGACTGGCTGATTAGACAACTGCACAACTTTGCAGGTGCACAGGTGTTCCTAATAAAGTGCTCAGTGAGGGTACATGTACAACATGTACCCTCACTGAGTACAACATGTACAAGTCAGCAAAATTACTGTTAGGATCTGTCTTTATTGCATTAAGCAATAATCTATATATTTTGGTATATTATCAAGTAAGTAAGATCAAAATCAGTCAATCAGTCAATCAACTAATCAATATTAGTCTAATCAATTCAGTACGTTTCTTAATAACACTGATGTAACAGCGGTTCAGCATTAGGATTTACTCAAACTGTTCCTCCACTCGAGCTGAACCTAATTTTAATGAGCCTCATTTCCTCCTGTGACTGCAGCCTGAAGCTCCCTCAGGACAGGAACACTGAAACATCAGCTAAACAACAGATACACACGCACACACACATTTCACACACGTAATCCACTTCAAAACATTAAAGGAGGATTGTCAATAAATTCTGATAAGGGCAGATACTTTCCCAGTGCAGCAACATGTGAGTGAATCTCATTAAGCTTTGTTGCACGGTGCAGCTGCTTTGCACTGCAGTGGATCTGATGGTGACATGTGGTTCCATACTGCCATCTTGTGGTGACACCGAGCGGCACATGCTGGTGCTGTGCTGGCTGTGTCAGAGAGGAGAACATGTTATGGTACTACAAGGTTAAATGGTTTACTGATTTACATTTGCAGTGTGACTGTTTACAGAATTAGCTGGCTCTGGACATGTCACACCTTTTACTCTGTAACACTAAAAGCAGCCATGTGGAGCTTTAATATGTAATGGGTTTGATGTGCAGAGACGCAAATGAAACAAATGGGCAGTATGTCAGGCCTGGAGACAAAATACACAGGTATTATTATGGACGGCTTTATAGAGCTCTCTCCAGAATCCATCATCCACATCCACAAACACACACACACACACACACACACACACACACACACACACACACACACACTCACACCACAATCAATTCTTCGCGTGCTTTGGAAAGGTCTCATCAATTCTGCGACAATAATCTCGATGACTTTAGACATTCATCTGCAGGGCTAGATTGTAATTACTTGTGGCCTCTACCTCCTGCTACTGTCCGTTTGATTAGACCTCTATTGATATTCCACAGACTGTGAGGAAAAATGATTGCACACATTTCACATTCCAGTGCGATTTTTCTGCCGAGACAAATGGCGGATTGGTCTCACTCACGCTGATATACTCTTGAATCTGACACCCCGAGATCTGTTTTGATGTTATGATAACTTTCTGCTCCATGCTCCTTCAAACCAGATTCCGACTCGATGTCCTGCGGGGAGAGTAACAGGCTCTGCAATATGACTCATCTTATCAGTTTTGATACTGATGTAACAGATACTTCAGAGCGCCACACAGCCATACGGCCATGACACACGTGCACTGTGAATGTAAGAAAAGAGGTCTGGGGTTCTGTGAATGTTAAAGAGCACTGTCTTTGTGATCACAGCCTTCAGTCAGTCAGTCCAGAGATTTTTGTGAGAATATGTGCTTAAAAGATGTGGATTTTACATATTTGAGTATTTCTTAGAGTATTTCTGATGATTGCTGTTGTCTTGTAAGTGATGTAAAAATCTAAAATGTGGTCACTATGACCCGATGCAGTGAAGCACAGTCCTAATTATTAGGGGTTTTTTTTACTACAGAGTAAGAGGAGTTGACCAGAATGACCAAAGAGACACGCGTTTATCAGTACATATGCAGTATTACATGCTCTTATTCACACAACTTCTCATAGCACTGTCAGAGTCTGTGAACGTCCTACATAGTGTTAGTCCCCTGAGGATGGAACAGTGGGTGGTAAGAGGTTAAGAGAAAATGTTGTGTTACTGTTTTCCCATATTCAGTACTACATGTTGTTTTCCAGTTGTTTTGCAGCTTTAGAATGGTGCATGAAGTCAGCTGACTAATTGGCCATTGGATTTCACATTATTACTTTCAGTTTAACAATTTAACGAGTCATGCACACAAAATACACAAAGCACTTGTAATTTTTGTAATTCCAACTACAGGGTTCATTGCATCTTCCAAAATAGCTAAATATTAATTCTGCAAGTAAGATTTGTCTTTATTTATAACAACTATGATTATCTTTAGGGTTATTTGGAAATGTAAGGATAATGTGAGTGCTTGTTTTACAGTTTACTCTAAAACTCAGGTGATACCGGAACATGTTTGAAGCCAGTTTATACCCTGATACTTTCTATGGAGCAGGATGCTGCTTGGAGCAGAGCACAGTAGTGCAGATATTTTCATTGTGTATAGAACTTTTATGATAAGACCGACCCAATATGATTTTGACTGTATTTTGTGGGACAGAGAGCTAAAAGTGTGCCTACAGTACTGTTATTGTATGATGAATATTACATGTGGGCTGGCACTGGGCTGCTTCATTCACATTATTTCACAAAACTGCCAGTTACATTCGCACAGTGGATAGTTTTAAATGTTACAGTTTTGTCAGCTGTACATCTGTAGGAGAATGTGAGAACAGCAGTGTAACAGCAGCACACATACAGAGAGAGTATGATCAAAAACATAAAGCCTGACTGACCACTGGACAGTTCATTTAGGATCAAAGACGCTGAACATGAAATATTTGCAACAGAGTGGTTGAGAAGGTCAAATTCGGCACCTTTGAAATGCGTCAAATCCCACTGATGATCAGGGATTTCTGGAGATTGACTCAGTTGAGGATGAGGATTTACAGTATGGGGATTATGAAGATTTCTGATGGAGACATTAGAGCACCATTACTTCCTTTCCTGATTTCAACCAGGAGGCAGCAACTCCAGGTTACATAGTCAGGCTGTCTGATCTTTACAACTGAGGTTCATCCACAGAGGCAAATATAAATATAAATATATATTTGTTAACAAATTTAAACATATGTATGTAATGTATGTATACAGCACAGCCTAATGAATGTAGTGCACACAGCCTGTATGTTAACAGGCTTGGCTTCCAGAGCTGGAATCAGATGCAAAAAGTATTTTTACACCATCTTAATAAGAATAAATTTAGTTCATATTCCGTACTTCTTGGTAATAAGTCATTTAAAAATTCTGTTACTTTCACTTCCACTGGGAACTGCCACAAAGCTAGAACATCTTTGAAGGAAAGCATATTACAGAATTTAACCATAAAATGTACTTGAGCGTGTATGTGTGTGTGTGTGTGTGTATGTGTGTGTGTGTGTGTGTGTGTGTGTGTGTGTTAGTTGTACCGTATGATGAACTCAGATCATCTCCTCATCCTATATTCTGCTGAGTCAGACTTAATGGTGCTGCAAGGTATTAAGATTCACATTCTCCGCCTCTCCCACTGGGACACTGCTGCCCCATCTGCAACACACAAACACACACATTCACATGTCTGCAGGAAAACCGGTCTAATCTGCTGCGCACCTAATTTAAACTGTGGACACTCACCACATGTTCCAACTGCTTTGTTGAATCACGGTGTCATCTTAATCCCTAAATGTTTACATCCCCAAAAAGTAAACTGTGCGAACAGTTGACAACACACGTTAAACCTCTTTTATTGCTATCATTCATATTCATACACCAAATAAACATGCATAGTGTTACTATTTATTTACAGCAGGTTAAACAAACCGATGCCTATATTAACATGGTATTAGAGTATATAAATACATTTCACATGAAGATGTCCAAGGAACTGTGAGGTTGGTAAACAACGTCACCTTGAGGCATTATTTTACACGTTTCACAACAGGAAAAGAAAGGGCAGTCCAACGGTAGTCACTTTTCTGTTGCCCAAAGTCTGCTTCAAATGTCTCCTGGAAACATTGGCCATAATGTTCTGATTCATAGCTTTCTTTCCGTAATGTTCACACCTTCTTTGGGTATTCGTAGCCATCCAAAATTATGTCCGTTCACAGCAAACCAGCCCTGATAATGCAGTTGTGACCGTGGAGCCATAGGACAACTGATATTTTTGAGCCTTGTGTATGGATCAATGTCTTCACTGGATCATTGAGGGAAAGAAATGTTCTGTTTGCATTCACACAATGTCAGAAAGCTGTAGTGGTTGCTCTTGCAGTTCTTTGGCTCCATACTGGCATTCATTTCTAGCACTATTTACTCAGAAGATAACTATCAAAACTACAGCCGTGGTGCAATGTTGTATAAAACCTGACAGTCTGTTTGATCACATTAACCTTTTCAACGGGTCAGTGCTCATCAACATCCACAGAGCAGACGAAATGAAACGCAACAAACAGCGTCACTGATCACTCATCCTTTCAAAGAAGAAAGTTCAAATAAGGAAAATGAAAACGGAGGTTTGAGCATCCTGCACTGCTGGACCCAGACGACACCCCAAAGTGGCATCACTGACAATCGAAATTTACATTTCATCCTTTCAGTAGCCTCAGCTGAGCATTTTATGATGATTCTTCTCCATCATGTTAAACCGAAATAAAATCGAAGAAAGAAGAAGAAAGAACGGGTACACTTGATAATCATGCAGGAAAAACAGAAACTGAAGTAAATCCTACTTTTCTATTATCAGCAGGCAAAGGGAGCAGTCAGAAAGTTTGGTAGTTGATGGCATACTTAAAAATAGATTAAAATATGAGAAACAATGCAGCTAAAATATGAACATAAACAGTTTGAAAGGCAATGAAGCATAAATAGATATCGACTGTTTAGCTTGCCATTATGTTAAACACACATCGAAAGGTAGTTCTTAAAAACGGATCCCCTGTGACTTCCATTTTGGCTAAACAGACAATTAAATGGAGCTTCCATTTAAATGACTGATACTGAATACAGCGATACTGAATACAGCAATAAATAAACATGCATCTCCGTTGTTCAACTGAATCCTGTTTTCAATCTGAAATATGAAGTGCCATGTCCATCAGTTCACTGACTACATGCTATTTCAGAATTCTACTCTGAATAACAAATATGGTATCAACATTTGAAAATGTAGTTAAAGTTGAAGAACTAAAGGGAAACCAAGAGGATCGGTGAAATCAAATTGGAATCTTTGGTTCTTTGGTTCACATCACTGGTAGCAAACATACTGAATCACCTGAACTTTAACACTTGATAATCACAAAGCAGAAGACGACAACAGCTTAAAAAACTGAGGAGAGGAGAGATACCTCCACTGTAGCATATCCAGGCATTTTTCTATGTGGATAATGCACCAATGATGACGTCCTGTAGAAATAGCTTCCTATTGCTTTATGTGTTACAAAAGCACAGTCAGAAACATTAGCTACAGCCCATAAAGAGAGAAATACTGCATATACTGTATGTCACTATAGTATAAAACCTGTCTGTAAAGGTGTTGCTGTCCTGTATATCCACATCTATTGCACAGGTGGTAAGGAACCGCAAAGTGTTCAATATTTAATAAGCAAGACTTTTTATTGCACAATGCAATTTTTTTAATGTTTCACCAAGCAGTGCCCCCTCAGCACTCAGCTAGTGTGTGTGGTCTCCCTAAAGAGCATGTTAAGAATCACAAAACTGCTGAGACAACTCTTACTTAGGTGGCTGCTGTTTCTAATACTGGCTCTTCAGGTTACTACCAAGTAAACAATTCAAGCTCACCACTTATCCTAGCCAGTTAGCCAGCTAGGATAATGTAGAGGTTAGTTAGAAGTAGAGGTTAGTTAGAGTCTTTATCTGCAGCATTCACTAGTTTGTTGATTAAGAATAAGTTTTGAATTTTTGCAGCCCTTGCTAACAGGAGCTAGCTGGTCAAAGACACTAAATCAGCTGAAAGGTGAGGGGGCAGACACTGGTGACAAATCCAATTTTCATTTTGTCACACAAATTTAAAAATGAATATAATGATATATCACTATTTATTGATCGTGCATTTCATAATGTACTTTTTTTTTATCTTGAACACTTTGGAGTTCCATTAGTTATGTGTGCAAGTTGCCATCTGTGTGAAACAGCAGAGTTGATTTGTGTGATGACAAGCGCCATAACACTGTTCATGGTGGCTAGATTTCCAGAATACAACTGAAGGGATCAAAGGCCACTACATTTATAGTGTCAATGAAAAAATAAATGCAAGCAAAGAGAGACAGTATTACTCTCTGAATTAAAAATAACTCACAGAAGGACACAGAAGAAAGACATTTCAACAGCGAGCAGAAATGATCGTCCTTGGGAGACTGGTTTATAGTTTTTAATACACTCTCCCTTGTTGAGTTATTTTTCCCCGTCCCCCTCCCTTCTCTTTTTCACATCTCTTCTGCAATCCGCTATTTTTCCTTTCTCACTTTAAATGTCGTACCTGTAGGCAGAAATGGAAAATGAAGTTGTAAAGTATCAATGATCAGTCCATCGCATCAGAGAAGCAAAGTGGAATAGGTATTTGCTCTCACACAACAATGCTAGCAAAATCTGTCATACAGCCTCAAATTAAAGCTCCATTTTCGCCGTGTCAGACAATGACAACCTCAAAAAGACTGGCCATGTTTTTCTTTTTAAGCAATGCTCTGTTCATCTGTATCAGAATTTATCATATGTTGCCAGTTCATATTAGGCAGGCCCACTGTTTTTAATAAAGCCAGATGTTTAAATTTTAAATCGATGACTTATTTCAGTAAGTTATCATAAAAAAATGAAGCTGTAATCATAATCATTATTTTTTCCCAAAAACAACCCCATATGTGTGTGCTACTTTGCTCATAAATCCAAATGTAGAAATTATACACACTCATCTCAGAACACCTAAATAACATATACAGTAAAGTACACTTCTTGTCTACATACACTCACTGTCTCACACTCTCTGGGACACATGCTGCACTCAAGCAAATGCTAGAAGTACAGATAATATGTCCAGTAGAGCAGGTTAACAATGACGAAAGACAGGGGGAAGGTGACCCTGGAGTAGTTGTCTATGTGGTGGGGGTTCTCCACATGACAGCAGTTTATGGAACGGAGCACTTTGCGTAAGGTAGCCAGAGCAGTGAGGCACCAGTGTGTGGGTTCTGGAGGCGACGCCTCCGGCTTAGGCTCACTGCCTGAGGGGCTGGAGGGGCTGACAGTGAGTTCTGTGGAAGCAGGAGCTGGGGGAGGAGTTGCAGCAGGCTCCTTGCGTCTCTTGGCTCGGTTGGAGTGACTGGAGATGGTGGTGACGATGCCGTTCATTTCATCATCGAAGTCGTGCATGTGGTGGCCGTACTGCAGGAGAGTGAGAGCAAAAAGGTAAAATGAGATTTAAATGGCAACAAAAACATGGTGCTTCTAAATGTGAAAGCTTTTTGAACTTACCCCAAAGTGCTCATGATGACAGGATGATGATGATAATGATGGTGGTGACGACGATGACAACAACCACTATCATGAAGACAATGACACTGACCACGACAACAGCAATGACCACAACCACGAACAGCAAGACAGTATATAGTCAGGAGGCTCTCACCATGAGCATGTGTGAGTCCGCGTGTGTGAGGGTGCAGAAGTGGGCCACGGCGTACTCAATGAGCGCTCCAAAGATGAAGCTGAAGCAGATTCCCAAGTAAACATCAATGGCCTTGATGAAGCAGTTGGCATTGGGCAGTGACGTCCGTGCTCCCATCATCAGAGTGGTCATGGTCAGCACTGTGGTCACTCCTGGCACAGAATACACCCAAATACACTGGTAAACTTCAGATCCTCTGATCAGTGGCTGAACCTGTGGACAACTGCCCCAAATGTACTTTCTAAAAGAACGCTTAAAAATCAGAATGAATATATGCTGCTGTATGTAATTATGTTAAAAAGACAGAAAGAAAAAAAAAGAGACAGAAACTGTACAAATAGACAGAGCTGCAAACAGCACGACTGTATGTGTAAGAAGATGGCATCTTCCTAGCGATACCTTGCAACTGGAGATACTCAGCATCCTGTTTAGTACTCCAGTTTGGATTGAACTCCTGTTTGTGACCTTGGTGTGAGATTACTGACACAGATTCCCAGATCTTACACCCTAACAGAGGTCCAGCAGATAACTGCATACATTCTTCTGCCCCTACTTCTGAAACTCTGGAGCTTGCCATATGTCCTTAGAAAAAATGTACTAATTTTAATAAATACTTAAAAGTTTTTAGGACATATATTTATTTACTTTCTTGCCAAGAGTTAGATGAAAAGACTGAACTGGAAGAAGCATAAGAATAGGCCTACCAACACCTTTAAAGCTTAGCAGTTAATGTGGTGTATCTTGTTTGTTCAGCCTCATGGTAGTGACAGTACTCCAACACAATTAAACAAGTAGAGACAACAAGGATCATCTGCATTGACCTCAACTAAATAATTCCTTTGCTTACAGTGTGCTATGAAGTGGGAAATCTTGTCGTTGTGTTTGTTTTGCTAACTTATTGTTGAGCCCCCTGGAGGATGGGAAGATCTAATTCAACAGAACATCTGCGTTTGAATGTTCCCACTAGATAACACCAGTGTCACAGATGCTTTCTTCAACCCTCAGTCCTCTAAAATGAAGCCCAAATCAACATTTGTGCTCAGAGCAGAGGAAAGCAAAGTCTCTGTGTCTCTATATCTGTGTAACAGTAAACAAATACTGCTGAAATAGATGACGAAGAGAAATTATCTCATAAAATCAGTACACAGCATCTACAGTGACACACAGTGCAAAGATAAGGTTTGGTGCAATGTAAAAGCACATGACATTTACTCAGGGAGGCACATTTTCACATTTGAGTGAAAAAAGATTGCTTTGCTTCATACCTATACAAATACGAGCTGGAACAGAGGACAAGGAAATCCAAAAGGAAACCCATGAGAGGACCACTAGCAGGCTCGAGGGCACGTAAGTCTCCAGGATGAAATACAGAATGCTCCTCTTCAGCTCAAAGTGGAAGACCAGCCTGGGGTAACGGCCTTTGAGAAGGAGCACAAAGTCAGTCAGTGTACTTGATAACACAGAACATGGTGTGAATGAGAAATCCTACCCGTGGGGGCTCTAATCTTACAATATTTAACCATACTACACTGCTGTTTAAACATTAGCATAGCTCTGGGAGTTACATTACACAGTGGTTTTGAATGTCACGGTTACCAGTTTCATAGATGGCCTCTGAGACAGATGTGTAGTGGTCTTCCACTGTGTACTGAGCCAGCTGCAGAGTGTCTAAACCACTGACGGACTCGTTTCCTCTGGTCCAGTAGAACATGACATCATTGATGTTGTAACCCCCTGTAAGAAAAGAAGAGATGAAAATTACTGTCTTGGTAAGATCACAGAAAATAATTTAAAGCTGGACTAATCAATTTTTTTTCATTAACAACAGATGAAATAAGTGTGTGTAACATGAAATGTGTTACTTGTAGTAAAGAACCCACAGAAAAATATCACCCAATTCTTTAGTTCCTTTCATCTCTGCATGGCTTTTTAGCCACAGACTTTCTATTGTTTTGGTTCAGAGTTACTATTCTCATTAAACCTTATTTCTATCTGCACAAGGCAGCTGTTTGCAACCAAAAAATGATTAACCCACTGGATGTACCTGCCCAGTACCTTATACAAGATAAAGTTAGCAACTAGATGGTGAAGATAGTGGACTAACTTGCAGCTAAAGAACCACATATTTCCTATAGGATAAGACCTGGCCAACTACAATGTACTCCAGATGAATGCTAATGTGTATATAGGCAACTGTTTGGGAACACCCTCACTATAAAACTTTATTATGTGATAATATGTCTGTGTCTGTGGTTCAGTGCATAGTGCAACAGCAGCTTGACAGATGAGCAGTAAGATCAGGGCCAGCACACAGTGACATACACCCTTGTGCAGGTGGACATATTACCAGCACATTACAAATTAACCCAGGAAACTGCTATGATTTATAATTATAAAGATGGTGATGATGATGATAATATAGAGACCATTTTAGTAGTTCTTTTTTTTCAATTAAACCCCAAAGTAGCAATGGTGCAAACAGCTGGGAATGTTAATTGCTGAAGCTATGCTAAAGTCTGATCCTCTCATGGTTGAGCGGTTTGGGATTGCAGCCCATAGTGGGTGGTAAATTCCCTCTGATGCTAAATAGCAGCACAAGAGAGACATTTGGCAGGAACCAAAGGGAATGTGAAAGCACCTCTGAAAAGCTAGTTTAAGACCCCAGAGAAGCAAGGTCTACGCATTGTAACACTCGACTATATCTGCCGATGAATATGACATAGTATGTAACTGTAACAACCCGCCTTTAAAATACCATGTTAATGTTTCATGTATGTTGTTATAGTCACAGTGGAAACAAAATATTCCCCCATTATTCACTGTAACACAGTTTGACACAGAGATCCAACAGGAACTGCTAATGTAAATGCATTTGTGGTGTTCATTCAGTTCTTCAAAGGGGGTAGAAAAAAAGAAAAAAAAAAAAAGAAAGTCTTGATGAAGAGCTTAACTCTTGCCTCATACCATAACAGACTAATCATGCATATTGCACTGGGCCCTAGAGAGCCTGGATAACCCAAATAAAACTTGGAATAAAAAGGCATGCAAAATTAACACGGTCAAAGATGCCACAGCTGAGTGTAGTAGTGCTCTAGATAGAACAATTTAACTACTGTGTAACAGTATCCAAAACAATAAGGACAGGTGTGGGTTTACAAATAAAATTTGTTAAGTACAAAAAGATGTGATAATCAAGGCTAAAGCTCTTTGGTGTATTTTCTTAATTTATCTGTAGAGGGAGCAAGAGAATAAGAAAAGTAAGAAGAAGTGCTGTTGGCTGAAGCTGGAATACACCTCTATCATCTGTTGTACACGACATGCTCATTAATTGGCTCTCCCCATTCAAGCACACATGGAGTTATGTATTATTGACCAGGGTCAGACATGATGCTAGGAGCAAAGTCCCCTAATGAAGGGCAGTGGTGACTTTGATTATGAAAGGTCGTGTAGATTCACTGTTTTCTCTCTAATTCTAATGCTCTTACTAGAAGAACTCATTATTTTCCTGACCTAAAGCCCTGACATTACAGTACAAATTAGAGACACAAATGAGTAGTGACATGCGGTGCAATAGCATGGAACGAGTGACATGGGAGTACATTCAACCTTCCAGAGCCCTGTGGCCCCTTGAGAACAAGTAGCCACATTCACAATCAAAGAGTTTAAATAGGGCCACCAAAAGTTAAAGCTCACAGATCACAAAAGACTGTGACTATCTTCTGTCTCTTTCTGCTGTCAAAACGCGCTAAATATTTTACCACAATCCCAATCTAAACGCCCCGCACTCTCCCACAACGACACTCTCTTTAAACCTTCTTCCTGTGCAGAGGATCCACTTTTGGCACAGCATTAAAAGAAATAAATCCTTGAATATATATCTTCATAAAGAGACAGAGCAAGAAGGAGATAGAGGAGAGAGAGACAGAGAGAGAGAGAGGCAGAGAGAAAACAGGAGAGAGAGCAGCACGATGAGAGAGAGACTGAGCAAGAGAAAGATGCAGATATTTAGCCTGGAATTACTGAAGCAGCGGAGGAAGGATCCGTCATCCTCTCAGTCACCTAACTTTAACCTCCAGATGTCTCTTTGTCTGCTGATTGGGACTGGAGCTGCCGTTAAATGTTTTATTTGGCACTGAGGTCCTGGTGGGCTTCTGGAGGGGATCAGACTTAGCTTAGCCTGGCTGCCTGTCATTTAATGGCATGGAGTAAAAGTAAGCTGGAAAGCAAAGATGGCAGTTGAGTGAGGGAAGCTGAACTGGAACTTTGACTTCCTTCCATCCCTTGTACATCAAAAAAAAAAAAAAAAAAAAAAATTGATCCTGTCATGTAATTTAATCTTAATAATAATTTGCTTTGATTCTAAACATACTGCCACTGCATTTCCCAATGAAACCACTGGAAATGTGCACATTAGGCACACCTCCTCTCATTTCAGAAAAATGTCAAGAAATTCCAGAAAAGAAGAGAATGGTTTTTTAAAGCTTTTCAAACCTTTGGATTCTTAAGATGTGAATATGAGTTTAAAGGATTTTATAAGTCAAAGAATAAAATAACTAGACATTCCAGGAAATGTGCTTAATTTTTGGCTGAGAGTTAGAGGAGATCAATATCAATCTCATATTTGTGCATTTAGCTGCACTCTGAAACTTTGCTCTGAACAAACACATTGTGTTTATTCTTGATGTCTAACAAAAAGTGTTGAGTGCATTTCCTTCCTCATAAAACATTTTCAAATCCATGTTTTGAATATTTAAATCATGCACTGTTTACATCCATGTTTTTTTTGCTGGCAGTTTTTTCCCGGCCTTTTGTTAGCACATTGAAATGTGTTTTGCTTGTTATTCTCCTGAACACTTTTGTGTGTGCATGTGCATCCTCATGCATGATGCAAACAGAATGGGGATCCACTTATAAAAACAACTCTCCATAGTGATACTAACAGTCAAAAGCTTGGAAAGTTGGGGAAACAGGATGGCTCTGCACAGTTCAACAGTACAACTCATCCAACACTGAGCAAGAAAGTAACTAGGCTGACTTCCCAAACTGTTAACTATTCATTAGGTATCGCACAGAACAGCTACATCTTTGTTTTCATGACAGCAATCTTTTATGACAAACAAGCATACAAAGAGAAAATACTACATTATGACCTGAACTGAAATGACCTTGCAATCTGTTTGATCCTTTGGTTTGATCTGATTCATTTGAAATCAGGCCCATCCTCCAACTCCCAGCCACAGCCTCTAACTGCACACATCTCATTTTCTTTATTAAGTATGAAGTGTCCTTACAGCTCTCCAGTTGTAACGTGCAGGTCTGCTTGTCCATGGGATACTTGGTCAGATCCATGTTGCAGGCCACAGTGGTGGTAATCCTAAAAAGCAGATATGTTGTTATTATTAAAAGGGAAATCCATGACACCTACAGCAGGTGTTTCTAAATAGCTTGAGATTCCTGAAGACATTTCACCTCTCATCCCAAAAGGGATTCCAGGATTTTCTTCAGTACTGAAGAAGCCTTTCTGAAAAATTTCATAGAAAACAGGCTTTTTTTCAGGGATGAAGAAACTGGTTCACCTACACCTTCCCAGCACAGTACAGAGGCAGCGTCAGACAAACTGAGACATTACATTATATAAATTTCAGCAACAACTGGTAAAACAGAGGTGTTCTAAAATTTCTGCCCAGCAGCATAATTGTAGGAGGAATATCTTCTATAAGCTTTCCTCTTCCATTCATCAATGTACTGAGTCACGGACGGTTTGGATACAACTCATGATGGTCTTACTCATGAAGTGTGCATGAAGTTGTGATGATTGAGATGATCGATTCAGTGCTCGAGGCAGGTTGTTTCTGATAAAACAACATAACTGTACTCCTTATTTTTCACAACTTAGCTTTTCTAAATAAAGTTTCACAGTCATGCTTTTATTTCTAATGCTTTTTTAGCGTATGTCCATTTTCAGGAATATTTCGTACAAGTTCTTTACACACCAGTCATGATGTTGATTCAAATGAAATGAGTATTCCTTAAATTTCTATGCACCAACTTGACGTGATGGAGGTGGATCCTCAGAAAAATCCACCAGGGAAATTTGGATCTTGTTTCATGATACTTGTACATTACAAATATGAGCTATACCCTCCTAAACCATAGGAGTAGCATTCAGTGATTCTAACTGAATCTCCCCTCTTAACTACCCAACCTTTGGCTAAATTCACCTCAGTGCTTTCTCATGTATTCCCCTCTGGCACAGCACTGAAACATTTACCACAGCTGTGCTTTTCCTCTTACACCTCACATTTCTTACTTTACTCTGTCCTTTTCACAGCTCCAATTCCCTCAGGTGGCCATTGCTCTCCTGACTATCTTTTTTGGCTTGTTTGACTCTCACTAGTCCTGCTCTGTGACTGTGAAGCGCTACCCTCCTCCTCTTTTCTTCTGTTTCAGTAAAGCCCCCAAACGGTGCACTTCTCTGTAGGAGGCAAACATACACAAACACTAGAGCACACACATTCAGCACAACATCAATCAACATATGGAGTCTATGTGTACACAACAATGTCAGGCACTTGTTAAAAATAAAAGCATAAATCAAAACTCACAGACAACCATGTTCAAATGCCTGATCCCCTTTGTGGGGAAGAGCAACACAGTGCCCTCCTGATGATTTCACTAAATGGAGACATGATTAACTGTAACGTCATACTGAACTGGGCCAGATTAACCAACACAGTTTTCTATAACATGACACTCACGTACATTTTTCCCTATGTTAGTTAAAAATTTGCCATTAAAACAGGGATCATCTCTCACATGTGACCTTTTTTTTCCTTTCATTGTGTAACCACACCATGCATAACCATAACTGTACTGTATGCATGAAAAGAAGTTCAGCACCATTGAGCCTTGAGGGCTGAGTGAGTGCAGTCAAATCACCACGGACAGCTCTAATCCATATATGAGCCGAGGTTAAAGCATGCGGCATAAAAACAGTAGGATGTGTAAATCCCATCATCACAGGCTTAAAAGAGCTGAACAAATTCACTTGCTGGATCATCTTTAACCTTTCTATCTATAACCTTTGTGCTTGGCCGAGCCTCTAATCACAAGGGTAATGCATGTTTCAGACACTTGACAAGAGCTTGTCAGATATTAAGCCCAGGCACACAGAGCAATATCTGTTGACAAGATCCTTGTATTGGGGGGGCGGGACTTATATCTTTTTGATAGACCACAACTCATTGTATCAACAGATCACATGCTTCTTTACTCATACAATCCGATAGCTAAGTAACAGAACTGACAAAACTCCCTGCTTTACAGTCACATTATCTCAAAGTCAACCTACGCTTCCTCCCTCATACAATTTCTTCTGCCTTCCCAGGCCTGCTTTTCATTGTCTGTCGGAGCAGAAAAAAAAAACAAACACAACAAACAATAAACCAACAATCTTGTTTGTTATCCCACCTCAGTGCATAAAGAACAGTCCCGTTGGGAAAGATGCGGATCAGTCTGTTCTCCACGGTGATGTCATGGAGGAAGGACTTCTTGGAGTCCACGATAAAGGTGTCGGGGACCCAGAGGAGCTCCACGAGCCGCCCGTCAAGACTCAGGCTCTTGTTGCCTTCGAACACCAAGCGCTCGTCTGTCCAGCGCTGACGGAGGAATATGGTGGCGGTGTAGTCCTGCAGGATTGGGACCAAAAGTTCACAACAAGGCTAATAGACTACTTTAACAGGCATGTCAATAATATGCTGACAGACAAGTGAGGTTTTTGCAAACCAAGCTTCTTATTTGTATTTCATTAGTCAGCTAGGGGCTTTTTTTTGTGGCTTGTTGGGTATTGATGGCGTCAGGTCCTTAAGCCCTTCTGCGCCTGAAGCAACAGTAATCCGCAGCATTGCTCCAAGTCAGCAAGTCTGCTCTGGTTTTTAGGACACTGAACATATTTGTTTGACATTCACTCCTAAAGTCATGTGTAGCCACATAATCAGTTTCCATTGTCTGGGAACAAGCTGTGAGTGTAATTTCCCAACCAAACATATTCTGCAGCACAGGAATTAACCCAGTTTACAGTGGACGACTTACTGGCTTGTAATTTATTAGATCGCCCATAATTCTAATAAATGTATTTTTCAAGCCAAACATTGACTGCTACCTTTCAAATGAAATTCTCCTTCATTTTCAAACAGCTCTGGTTATTCTGAAGAAGAAAAAAAAAACGATACCTGAAACTAATAAGAAAGTCTAACATGGAGGTAAATGGAAGTAGAGCAACATTTTTTGACCTGGGTCTGAAAGTAAACACAGCGACTCCTAAAATGACAGTAGGGCTGTAGGTATGTCTTACCATGTTGATCTCCGAGATGGTGTCAATGCTGGCGATATCCAGGCTCATGCCCACTGTTACGGGACCATCTAGAAACAAAGCAGAAACCAGTAATAAACTGCTGCATGTGGCATCTACTCTTCACACAGTGCATTATCCCCATATTTTGAGTGTGTTTCCATGAGTGTTAATGTAAACTGTACATGTGAATGCCATGCATGACATAGCAGAGTACAGTATAGTGAGAAGGCATGGAGATATAGGGTTGTATAATACAGCATAGTGTTGTATAATGAAAGGTTATTGAAGAATAGCATATTTAAAAATGCTAAAGATCCCACATTGCTGGCACATCAACAGCTGCAGCCTGTCAAGTGTGAACCTCCTTGAGGGAATTAGTTCTCCCTGATTCACCATCAAAGAGGGGTAACTTTGCTGCTCTCCTATGTTTTATCTTCCCATTCTCATCCTTTCTCACTTATCAATCTTCATTTCAGTGAGACAGATTAATGAGCCTGCGGCCATACTGCAGATACTGAACACGTCTCTGTGTTTGGCTACTGCAGATGTGTAGATATGGGTGTGTAGGTTTACGTTCTATCTTCACAAAAGTCACAATTTAAACACTTCTACTGGAGTTTACCTTTAAGGGACTTTCTGAGGAAGTCAAAGATGATCAATATAACCCTCATTTCTGAACAGTAAATAAGAAGCTAGTGAAAACAAAAACTGTGGTTTTTGTGTTGGTTGATGGATTTTGTTACTTCTGGACAGAGCTGTGCTGTTTCTCCCAGTCTTTATGCTAAACTAACAGTCTCTGCTGGCTGTGGCTTCATAGTTAGCATACAAACATACAGAGTGGTATCTTGTCATTTAACCTCTTGTCAGGAAAGCAAATACGAAATGTTGGTCAAAGGTTGAACTGTTCCTTAAAGCTTTCTTGAGCTTCAGAATTAACGATTAAGTTTGGAGTAAGGGGGACGCTCTGTTTCAAAATATCTAGACTGCAATGAGCAAACCCACTGGCTGTGCCTGAGGCTATCTGGCACAAGGATGACATTGACAAGCAGCGCACCTGTTGAAAATATATTTGCTTATACTGTATGTGTGGCTAAAACAGGCCACAGAGAGGATGAAGGTGTTGCAAGTTTTAGTGAAGCATCTCTGTATGATTCCTGCTTGAGGGTTAGAGAAGTAATGAAATCCATGGATGATTGTTCTCACAGTGCTAGTAATGCAAATACATCCATGTGAGTGTGTGAATATGTGTGTTTGTGTTTACCAGTGTCTTTACCACCACTATGTGCCAAACCTGTGTTCCTAGGCGGGAGGACTAGTGATTATGTGGAACAGCATTTGCCTTGGTAAAGTCCAGGATGTTATTACAGATCAAACAGCAAGTAAACAAATCATAATCACATTGTGATGGACCTGGAACAATAAGGGTAGCGAAGAATTTGCAGTGAATGATATAACATTGTTCCCCTGAAAGTGAACACTGAGATAGACTTGTTTCTTTACGGCATGTAAATCAGCCAGCTGGTGAAAAGTAAAATCTAAATTACATAATACAAATACTAGCAGCTCTGATTTTGGTTAAACAACATTATATTTTTTTAGATTTGATACTATAATGGGACTAAGACCTAAAGTTTGATAAGAATATAGATTTTAGTATTTATGTAAACAAATACAAATACTTTGTATTTGTTTACTGGCCTCACATCAGTGCTGATTCTTTTCTATTCCGCACATATTTCCTTGTTTTCATTACTTACTAGATTTCCTTGTTTCCAAAGTAATTACAGGCAAACCAATTTCAAAGATAAATTTGACTTTGTCTCTTATTACAACACTCATATGCAGTAAATTCAAATGTATGTATGTCAGCCTATATTACTCAGAAGGGACACGCAAGCACAAAACTGCAATATGACGCCGTCGCTGTCAAACACACATTTCCCCTGAGAATCATTTCCGTGGCTGCATGTGTCTGCAGTTTCCTTACTGTCAAAGAAGGGCCTAAGGTACTTGTTGTATCCTTTCATCAGCCTCTGAATGGTAGGAGGCAAAATCTCTCCTTCCTTCACTTCTGCATTGAGCAGGGAGCTCTCTAACAACCTGAGAACAAAGACAGGGAAAGAAAGAGCGAGAGAAAAGCAGAAATGAGGATTATTTTTCTCCAGTTGTGCATTTACCTGGTGGATTCCTCCTCACAACCACCTCCCTATTCACAGAATCTGCAGGGTGTTGATTAAGTTCTACAGCAAATCTTTCAAACCATGCTGAGTGAGAGAAAAGGCAGAAGGTTAAAATGGAACTGGAAAACTTGGATCGGAAAAAACGGGAAGAAAAAGAAGAAAAGAACAAAACAAAATGTGCCCTGCTTCTTAGATTGCCTTGAACTGACAGGGTTCAGAATATATTTTAAACCATCCATCTCTCTGTTTCTCTAGTCACTTATACCTTTAAAATTACTGTTTGCTTTCATGAGATTTTTTTCCCCGTTCTTTCCAAATACTATCCTTAAAGGCACACTGAAGTGTTCCCACACTTCAGTGTGCCTCTAAGGATAAGACAATATAAGATGATTATATTGCTGGCAATTGCAGCACGGGAAAAGAATACTCATTGCGCCTTCCCAAGTGGTATGTGTGTTTGTGTATAAATCAGGCTCTAAATACAGAACGCCTGCTCTGTAGAGAGAAAGCCCCGAGGCACGTGCTATGATGTAAGAGGGGCTGAAGCAAGACAGATCAGGCCATGTGCAGAGGCAGAAAACATTCATCTCCATACACTGGCAGGATTTCAGACTCCCCTCTGTCACTTATACGCTGCTGTAGTCAAATGTATGACAAACAGAGCGAGAATATACAAGCAAGATGGGCTGCCTTTTTCTTTTTTATCACACATTATCGTCAAATATCCATATTGTTAGGGTGACGATGTTTCAATACATCAGTATGTTATTGCAAATTAATTCGGATACCTAGGTGTAATTTCTGCAAACATATTAACTGACTTGGATAATTAGTTTAGCTTATTTTATACCAGTGTTACAGTTCACTATGGTGTCTTCCATAAACCTTACTGATTTCTGTCAAAATTTTACATGCTGCATTGGTCCTGGAAAAACAACTTCTCTGTTCTGTTACATAAAGCAATTTCTCTTTATGTTGTAAAGCAATCCCACTATGTCTAAGCCTGTGGGACACAGTTTCTTTATGGTGATGATCTTGTTTGTATATGTTAATTATAGAAAGATCTCAAGATGAACAGAATGATTTATAGATGACAAAATGCTACATGTAACCCATTATAGCTTTGTTTGCTTTAGGGAGACACAGCTATTCCACTTCATGGCATGAAACTGGAGTCTAAAAAAATTACAGCTATGCTAGCAGTTCTGTAAGGCACTTTCAGCTAAAAGCTAATGTTAGCACGGCTAACAGGCTCACAATAACAATGTCAACATGCTATTGTACAGAAAGGATAATGTTTACCATGTTCCCCATCTTAGTTTAGTGTGCTAGCAACACAAAGTACATCTGAGACTGATGGGAACAGCATTAGTTTTGAGTTTTAGTCAGGAAATCTTAGCCTCATGGTGGCGTGTGGGGAACATGAATCTGCACACGAAATCTCATGGAAATCCATCTAATAGCTGTTGAGACATTTCACATAAAACAACAAATGTCAGCCCCATGTTGGTGCTAGATGAAAAGTCAGGGGACCAGTCAATGGTATATATCCTCTTAGGATCGTGAATGTCTGTACCAAAATTATGTCCAATCCAAATTTTTATGGATACATATCAGCCTGGACCAAATTTATGGACTGACCGAAAACTTTCGAAAATTTCCCTCCCTAGAGCCCTGATGCTGCCATGGCAGAAACGTACAAAGGTGTGCTGTGTCTCTGCATTAAATCACTTCTCAGCAGGTATCCACATCTGTCTTTGAAAGAATCACTTGTTCCTTCCATTTCTTCCCCATGAGAGAGCAGGCTGTTCTACTGGTGAATCCACCACAAGGCATGAGAGCTGAACTTCTTGACCAGACAGGCTTCTTCAAAAACAGAATAGCAGAGAAAAAGTCTTCACCATGAAACTCAGAGCTTGTTTCACCTGACTGTGTCAAATCAGCTTAGACAGTGGGCCAACTAGCTCCCAGCACACTGTTGCTATGCTACATAAAGTCTCCCTCACACAGCTTGCAGCCTGTTGTTTCAGTAGGCAACAGCCTTAGATGGGAAAAGCTATGTTAGTGACGGAGGAGACAGCACTGCATTATCAATCTGGGTCACCCTGTGTGACCCTCATTACCTTCACAAATGCTTTTGCATCCAGATGGGTGTCTATTTGTGCACAGCATCAAAAAACATGTCTCCACTGTGACACAGATGAGGAAGGCAGCCAGAAACATTAAAATAAAAAATGTCATGGAGACAAATGTGATGACGATACAGAAAATAATATAAATGCAGGTGCCATCTATCTATTCGTCTTTGATGTCACATATGTTTAACAGTCTGACAATGAAACACTGCTTCCTTGACCAGAATGTGTGCTAAGAGCCCCCAGCTCCTCTCACTCCATCTATCTCCGTAAATCCCCAGGCTCTCTAACTTTTGGCTGTCTAAACCTTCACCTGCAGACGGGGATGAGACCTCAGTTCTCCAACCTGCCAAACGGTTACTATCCACTGAGCCCTGACAATGAAAAAAAAGGAAAGGATGGATCCTTAGAATTCTCCAGGTTACACACAGGCTATTAATGAAAACAACTTATGTTTGTTTTTTGATGTGCTAGGCAGCATGATGATGAAGGCAAGAGCTTATTTAGGCTGTGTACTGCAGCAGCAAACACACACATGAACTCACGGTGTGCACACACGCATGCATGCATGCACGCAGACACACACACACACACACAAACAAACATCACTCATGTTTATGTACTGTAAGGTCCCTCTCTCCCCAGATGAAAGCACGGTCTGCGGAGTGCACATTTTCCCAGTATGCTCGCTGACACTCCCGACACACCTGCCCACCAGGCTGCCTATCAAGAATAACAAGATGACACGTTGAATGCCAACAACTGAGCTGAGGATGGCCTCTGCCATACTAAGTCACAAGCTGTTGTCTGGCTTCAACACAAATGCAAGATCAGAAATATGCATTTAAAAATTACTATGTGTTTTATGTGTGTCACTGCATTAGCTGAGGAACAATGTTGTACTTCGAGCCACTATGAAGATCCACTGGCATTCTGGTATTTTCCGAGTAAAATATTTGACAGTCCACTCCTAGTAAAACATTAGAGCAGAGAAAAACAGATGTGGTTTAGTATAATCACGTAGAGCTGAGATGGTACAGTAGCACTGTCACCTCACACCTCATCATGTGAACTCACCAGCTGGGTTTCCACCCACAACCTAAACACACTCCAGTTATGCTTGAATTGCCTGAAGGTGTGAATGTGTTTTTCTATGTGGAAGTGTCAGCGCAGTGATGGACTGACAACCTGTCCAGGGTGTACCCCGTCTCTGACCCACTGAATGCTGGAATAAGCTGCAGCCCACTCACAACTCTGGCAAGCTCTGTTTAAAAATGATGGATGGACAGATTTTAAAAGTGATGGGATCACAGTGCACCTGGTAATTTTGGTGCACCTTTGGTGAAATGTACCAGCTCAACAGTTGGACATGAGCAACAGGGTTGCATGACACCAGCTTGTTTCTGAGGGCTTGATCTGTCATGGTGCTTGTTGCAGCAGCATTATCAGATCAGGCACATGACACTGTGGATCTAAGCAACATCTTCTAATGTGCTAATTGGCCAGCCACAAATAGTTGCTTCTTAGCTCTCTGAACATGGTGGAGAAGGAAGTGCCAGCAGGAAACAATGATCCGCCTGTCCCTGTTTCTCATGATCAAAATCTTCTACTATTCTCAGTAATGAGCCCTTTGGTTTGCTTATTCTGCTCCTCTTCGCTCCTGTCTCAGTCTGGTACTTTGATTTCTTTTTCTTTTTTTTGCTCCTCATCTCTCGTCTCTCTACCCATCTCTTTCTCACAGTATTAACAGTCAGCGTCTGGGTTCATTCATTGCACAGTGATGAAGCTAATTAGCCTAAATATTACACCCATCGTACGACCTCTAGCAATGTATCCACAGTGAGAAATGAGCATAAAGACATTGGTGTCACTTTATGTAAAATACTCAGTTATCATCAATTAATGAGTAAGAAATCCAAAATGGACTGCCAGTAAATGAACTGCTAACAGGTTGTTCCAGAATAACACTGGATCAAGTACTATATAACCTGAAAGAACAGTTCAACATTTTGGGAAATTCTTTCATTAGCTTTGTCTTTTTCAGAGTTAGCTGAGAAAATACAGACCAATCTCACGTGTGTGCATTAAGTAAGAAGCAACAGCAGCTTAGCTTAGCTAGAAGCAGGTGGCAACAACTAGCCTAGCCAAGTTTAATAAGCCTACCAATACCTTGACAGTTGACCAGATAACCAATATGAAAACAAATTGTTGCAGCACAAATTGTCATTTGGACATTTTTTTAAACAAACAAAATCCATGTTCATTAGTGAGCCTTAGAGGTTTCAGTAGGTGTGTTTCTGAACTCTGAGGAGAGCCAAGCAAGGTGTTTCCCCCTGCTTCCAGTCTTTACGCTAAGGCTAATCGCTAGGCTAATTCTAGCTCCACAGTTAATGCAGAGACGTGAGATTGATACTGATTTTATGATTTCACTTTCAGAAAGAAAGTGAACAGTGTTTTACAAAAATGTTTCTCTCCCTTAAATGACAAGAGATGACAGGATGGCACACACTGAAGATAAAGGACACCACAGACTGGCATTCACATCCTGAGTGGGGCATGTGATTACGTTTAGGCAGGTTAGGAAAAGTTCATAGTTTTGGTTAAATGTTCTGCTTTTGTTGTCTGTTTTTCTGTATTAAACCAACATGATCCTGATCATGATCTTTCCATAATCTTAACAAAGAGCTGCCAGCACCTAAACATAACTATTAAAAAAATGTAATAATATTGCAGTTTGTATTAAATTTACTTAACAAATCAAGTATGATGACGGTGAACATTTTACTGATCACCTGGGAAACTCATTAACTAACAACATTTCCTATTTATAAATGTATTTGCATTCATCAGTAGTTGTATATTTGTTTATATCTAGTGTTGAGCGGAGATGTGTTAACTAATGTAGCACATGAGTATTTGCCACTTTACTTGAGGGAATACAATACTACCCTAACAGTAAGTAGTAAGTTGCTATGCAGCAATAAATTTCAGGGCAGTATTACATCCAGTATACCACAGATCAGATTGTTGTAAACTGTACATAAAATTAATATATTAATACATCAGAGGGTGTCAACAACAACACAGCTAAACATTAAACATCATTAGAGATATGGAACATAAAGATTTAAGAAAGTCTGAATTATGCAGATTTACTGACACTAGTCATTACACTTACTGTTATTCTGCAGCTATTTGGAAGCTGTTTATTAATTAGTGGTTAGTTTCTGATTTTTTTTCTCCTTGATGTTCCTTAGTAACTGCTTAGTTAAACTGTGTTAAACTATGAAACAGAACGCCTAGCCAGCTGTAGTGATACAGCCATGAGCAACCTCTACCACCATAGGATGGCCTCTCTGCCTATATACATTGTGTGGCCTATAGGCTATGCTCATGTGTCTTGTGCTTTGATGTGTGGGTGGAGGAACAGGTTCGGACAGAGTAGGCTTGGAATGAACGACTCAAACCCTGTGGGGGGGAATACGCCTTTTCAGATCCTGTTTCATTTCATAGCCTCCCCACAGACCTCACTACCCCCCCTTACTCTTCTTCCCAATATCAAGTGCACACAAGGCATCAGTCCAAGCAGCACTTGCACATTTCACAACAGATTAATTCAGTTGAACATGACCCCTGCAGAGAGCTGAGTAACGCTCTCTGTGGACCCCCTTCTCCCAGTCTTTCTTCCTGTCTTCCTCCCACTTAGCAGCACATTAACTGTTCTTTCATTGGTTCGTGTCTTTCCTCATTCCCCAAACTCCTTCAGCTGGCCTCGTCTTTGCTGCAGAAATCCCTGCAGCCATTGGCAAACTATGACACTCAGTGTTGTATAACATATGTGTTCTCAATACACACAGGGAGCAATTTGACTGAATATTCCCTATTCATTAGCAAATACAGAGGAATTTTTGTTGTTACACATTCCCCCAAAGTGGCACACCAACTAAGACACTCAGTTACACAGAGTCTACATCATATTTTTACGTAGTTTCCTTCCTTATACTGTCAAAAATACAAAGCATTTAATCATACTTGATATGTTAATTGAAAGAATTCCCCTTTGAGAGATTGCTTAAATTATGTGGGTTACATCACCATGATTTAAATGAGGTCATGGATGTATGATCAGTTATTCAACACACCATATGTAATAAGGCAGGTCCTCAGTTGACCTTCAAGGTCAGAAAATCAAGCTAATTCATATTCAGCTGACAACTAATGACATTTGCGTCTTAATTCACAGCCCCAGATCAAATGGGATACCATAGAAATTGGTTCATGTTCTCTCCACACAGGGCTGAAATTACACTGCTTCACTGCATGAAGGCTTTCAAATACAGAGTACCCTCGTGACTTCCTTGGAAAGACAGAGAAGGCATCCATTGTCTTGTGACAGGCTGCTGGGAAGAACAGGTAAAGCATATGGCATTAGCTCAATCCTCAAGGTGTGCTAGAAACGTTAGCTTCATACTGGATGCCTTTGCCTGTCAAGCTGTATTAAATGTCTTCTTTTCTTCTTTAGCAGAGAATATTCATTTTTTGCCGCTGTGAAATGGGATTTGAGGAAAGTCGCTGCTGCTCTCACATACAGAGATTAATCTCTCACTCATCAGGGACTTCGGAGGCTTCCTCAGACCCCTCAGCCACTGCAGGCTTGGAGATGCAGAGGCAGGGAACCAGGCACGAAAAAAAAAAAAAAAGAGAAAGTCCTCCTGAGTTCATGTCACAGGGTTTTGTGGATAAAAGCAGCTGTTTCTCCCTTTCATGCTATCCCAGGCAGCTCCCTAAGCCCCCTCCACATAGGAGAATAGAAGCACTCCCTCCTCCCAAACACAGAACATTTACTGCCTTCATAAGCCCACTGAAGTCTGAATCTCAGACAAAAAATGTGAATTGTGACATGAAAAATGTGTGACACTATTTCTGGCAAATCTGCAAGTATTATGTGTACTTTTATATGGTTTTGTACTTCAGACCACTTTCTACATTCACACCTTAAAAACAAAAAGCCTACTGTAGAATCATCTTGGCAACTTAGTTGTAATTAACCAGTAGAAGGAGAAATGTCTCCTTTCTATGAAAAGGTTATTACAATTTATTAAAAGGCTTCATATTGTATCCTTAACAATCCTGACAGATTTACTTTAATATGTTACAATCGCATTTCTTTTCAGATACAGATATATAGCACTTTGCTCGTTCCATTATATTATTCTGACCTCGTTTTCATTAATAATACATGCAGGCCTGAAAACCTCTGCTGATTATTGAAGGGGCAGAGTGAGGTTCGTCAATGAAGTGCTCTATCCATCATCCCCAGCCAATTAAACTGAAATATTGCTCACTTTGCACTATCAACTTGTCATGCCCTCTGATATCCATAGTATAGTTTAATCAATTACAGCACCCACACAATCAGAAATTAACCAGTATCCTGAATCAGACAGGGTACTTCAATTTCGTTTGATTGTGCAATGACAATAAAGATTTATCTTATCTTATCTTATCTTATCTTAAATTAACTGGGTTTTTCATCTGAGCACAGCATGTTTGTTTAATTGTGTTGCTAATGTATAGGCTGATGCTTTTATACAAGACCGCTCTCCAAAAATGAGAATTATGCGAGAAGAATATTTTCTGTGTGTGAACAATATGACTATATCATTGTACTGGTAAGAGACACAGCAGACTGTCTAAACAATAAATGTGGAATTCAACAAAACATTATCATTCTTATCCAAGAAGGGTTGAATCAAGGGCAGCTGGACTTGGTTGTAGGTACTTGAAGATGTTTTACCTCTCATCCATTTTTTTTTCAGAGTGATTAAACACAGCTTTTGTGAACCTGCTGTGAGAAAAATCCAGCAGGCAGTGGGGAACACTGATGGCCTGCTTTCAGTCTGATGTTTATAGATCCAATCTCTTGCTCACCTCTCTTTATGCAGTTATAGTGAGATAGTGGTCTGAGAGTCAGCCCAGAGTAATTGATTGAATGTGCACAGCCTCCTGAGTGGGCTAAACACTGGAGGGTTGTCATGCAGAAGAAAAGTCCTTCACTACTTTCCTTAATGTCAAAGAAAATTATGTTTAGTGCTGCAAGATAATGCAATTTCCACTGTCTGCAAAACAAGAATGCAAAATTCAGTGCCTATTTGGAACAAGGTTTAACTGAGAAGAAGAAACTCAGACTTTCAGGAGCCTTTGCCTACTGTACGTAGCTTTAAAATCATGCTGACAAACGAGTGAAAAGTGAGTGACGGGTTTTGAGGACTGAATTTTGTCTGTTTTAATTAGAGACAGTGTCACATTGACAAGGTGGCTTTGAAGAGACTTGAAAAGGTATTCATGAGAAATAAAGTGTTTTATACGAATTACACATTCTCTTTTAGTGCAAAAATGAGTAAAGCCTGCACATATGCTTGTGTGGCTGGCAGTGAATGCATAGGGAAACACTGCTGGTGCAAAAACAGTCCTTTTGTTTTTCACCACACCAGCAGCATGGCTCTAGGAATGGCAATGTCTCTCTGTTGGTTGGTTGGTCCACCACTTTGGTCCAGACTGAAATATCTCAACACTACTGGATGAAGTACCATAAAATCTGGCTACCATGAAATCTCGCTGTAGTGCCACCAGGTCAACATTTTCACTTGTGCTGTGCAATATTCCAAAATCTACTTCCACACTATTGACACAAAATTAGAAGCAGATATTCATTGTTCCCTGACCATGTATCCAAATGTTTAACTAACTATAATGCTTTAGCACTACCATGAGGTTAACATTTGTGGTTTTCAATGAAATGTCTCAACAACTATTGGATGGATTGCCATTAAATCTGGTAAACAAATACATGCCCCCCTCAGGATGAACTGTAATTATTTTTGGTGAACCTATGACTTTTCATCTGGTGCCACCATCAGGTCCAAATTTCAGTTTGTCCAGTGTTTTGGTTTCTGACCAAATACCCGCAAAACTAATGAAGTTCAATGCTCACCCTTTCTTCTCATCAGATGACGGGGTGTTTTCGATAAACCAATCAGGCTCTGTCACGATCCCAATCAGCCAATCGTGCCATTACAAACTTTAAACACCTTCTCTTTGTCTCTTTGTCAGCTGTCATTTCAGTGTGAATTTACTGTGACCCTCCTGCACCCCATTCACCTCGAGCCTTCATATCCAGTGCCAAGGTCGAGCTCATCAGAGTCCACTCCTCATCACATACAGATCTTCATCCCATCACCACCACCAGTGCCTAGACCTAAATGCAGAGCATTACCCCCTTCATTACTGTGAAGTCTAACTGCAGACGACGATCACATCTTTCTTCATTTCTCCTCCTGTTTGTGGCAATAAAAAAATTGTTCACTCAGAATGAAACTCCTGACTGAAATTATATTTCCATCAGCCGTGACTTGACTAGCAGACTGACTGGTTGGCATGTTGAACTTCAATCAACCATAGCTTTCCATCGTATCAGGTGAGGCCTTTTTCAGGCTGATACTCTGTAGTCTGATGTTTGCATTAGTCTAAACACTGGCAGTCCATTTAATTTTGGTCAGTCTGATTTACTAATTTATCGATTTAAAGTAATAGTTCTGTGTTTTGCCTTTCTTGCTGAGACTGACAACTCTTTCATATCTGTCCATTACATATGAAGCTAAAGCCAGGAGCCAATTAGTTTAGCTTTGCACAGTGACAACAAGACTCCAGGAAGTCACAGCTAACAGTTTCTTGGCTGTACACTCATATTTCATGGACTGATATGAAAGTGATATTGATCTTTCCATCTAACTCTCTGCAAGATAACCAATAAGCAAATTTGCATATTCTCCAAAATGTGGAACTACTATTATTCCATTACATCAACAAGAAACAGCATCAAGAAAACTACTAAACAAGGTTATCAAACACGCAGCTTTGGTTTGTTGAAAATGTGAAGAAGATAGTGGTAAAAATAAACACTGCTAAATCGTGATGCATCAGTAATTAAATTCAAGTTCAATCTAAGGTTCGTCACTGAAGGGTTTTTTGTTTTTTTTTAAATAAAAGCCTTGAAAACAAATGTCATTCTTTTAACTAAAACCGATCTCTGTGCAGAATCTGAAATTTTATGGGGTCAAGTCTTTGCTGAAAGAATCTAAATGAAGTGAAATGGACTGAAAGATTACACCGAACACCTCAGACGGCATCCTACCGAGACTCCATCCGACAAATTGGATTTTCATTAAGGGAAATCATCAAAGACACATTTTATGTCTTTGTGGGTAATCAATAATTACTTCAGCATTTTTTCCTGTCCATTACAGATGTCATTACTGAGGGAAAAAAAACGATTAGCTATGGGGAAATATTTAACCATCCATAAAAATCCTATCATCAGGATAATTAACTGTGTTTTCTTTTTGACACCAGATGAAACAAGCATGTTAACAGATGCCTCTACCGAATGTCCCCACACAAGTGAGGGAAGAATCATGCAAATTTATGCTGAATCCAGAGTCATCATGCTGTAAACAACAGTGTTACTGTACTTACCACAGTGTGTGTGCTACGAATAGTGAAGTTACATCTGCCTTTTTTTATCCAAACTTAGAAAAATCTAATGATGTGAATGTTAATTTATTCCATTCTGGGAATATGTGTTAGGATATGGATGAATTCAAAAAACAGTCTTCTAATAAGATACACCAGCCCTGCACTGCAGACAGAACTTTAGTATTAATACTGTAAATTTCCAGCTCATGGAAAGTGTGAAATATGGTTGAAACACAGAGAAGTTTAAATATCCTCACAACTGTCCAGGTTAAAAACACCTCCTCCACAGCGCCCAACAGTTAAGAACATACAGTGTCCGTAACGTGATCACCAAAGCCTGGATTCATCCTCTGGGTGCCGTGGATATCTGTACCAAATTTCATAGCATTTTATTAAAGAACATAAGAGTTAAGAACAGAAGTTTTATCACATCCATAAGACAGCACATTAAATCAGATCCCCATGGTTCGTTAAGCAGCACTTAATAGAGTTCTTTACAATTTTGCCGAACTGCAACATTAAGGTGAGTATGTAGAATGGAGATATCTGCAGGGCAAGAATAACAGTCTCATTATAATCTAAAACAGTCAGTTTTAGATAATATAGTTGTTTTTTTTTAAGTTTGATGGATTCTTTACAGAGAAATAAACAAAAAAATAAGAAAGAAATATCACAGTTACACACTGCATTAAGTCTCCACACTGCACAAAGTACACACACTCAGATAACTGTGAAGCCTTTATATTCTGTGAGAGGAATCTGAAGGGAGGGCATATGTTTTAAGAGTAATTCTTCACTCCGAATGCACCGAAAGAGCACACCAGACACCTGTAACAAGTGTGGATCATTAGTATTACTTTTACCAGATCTGACTGTTCTCACTGTTAAAGGGCAACTGCATTCATCAAAACTTTAATCAACACACCTAGAGGTTATTCCTACTGTGCAGTCTACAAACCAGTGATTTACTTCATGGAGACCAGTTCCAGCTTGCCAGCTCCTTTTACAGAAAGACACAACTTCAACCACAGAAAACAAAAAAGTAATTAAGAGTTTGATTGAAATAGACTCAAATTTGTGATGCTATCAGGTAAAAAGTTCACAAAGCTCCCCACAGGTATAACGGGACACAAGTGACTGGGATGGATACAGTGGTGTCCTTTGTTGTTAGAAGATGAAAAGACTAAAATCAGAAGTAGTAAATAAACTTGTTGAGGGTATGTGAACTTCGTTTACCCCTCACTGTTCTTTCCATTGTGGAGAAGTTTCAGCCTTTTTAGCTAAAATCTGATCTGATCAAACTGAACAAGTGTTCTCTGGTGTTTTGTTATGTTATGTACAGTACGTTTGTTCAGAGTTGGAGGGCATGTGAACCCTGTGTTTTCACTATGAAGACAGGAATTCTGAAGGACAGGACTTCTAGAGTACAGCCACTGGGGCTAATGTTAAGCTAAATGGTTATGGTCAGTAAATTCCTGTGAACCATAAGTTGGCTCCTTGTTAAATCGGGACATCTTCTTTTCTATTTTTAATATGTAATGAGTAATTGATTAGAGTTTTCATATGACTTGGACATCACTTACAGCCACCACCATTAAGTGCTGAATGAAAAATAACTGTAATGGATGTTGCCATCTTGAAGAAATTTGAAAGATTTCGTAAAGTCTCTCAGCTTTCTGCACCCTCAGATAATGATTCAATTACAGTGTTACTCTTGAACATTATCCTGGGATCATCGGGAAGTGAAGTGGTGTGTGAGTCAATGAGATGCATGACAATCAGTGTGCTAGTGGCTTTTAACCTTGCCAAAGCGGTTTTGTTGATGAGGGAGGAACACAGTAAACGTCTGTGATTTTGAGTTTAGAGCCCCTGTCTGATGGGATAAGCTATCAGCTACAGTAACATCCCTCTTAAGGCGAGCATGTGCTTCTTTATTAAATCTTCTTTTACACAAGCTCTGAGATTTTGGGAGCTCAAAGGAAGGCCAAAATAAGATCTCTGGTTAGTATTAATTAAAATGACACTACAAAGCATTATCATGGTAATAAGAGTCTTATCCATGGCTTAAGCTTTGCAGTCTTGTAATGTGAAATGGACCTTGGAGCTTTGGTGGAGCTCATGAACAGATACTATACGTACTGTACAGGCTTACTTCTTTAAATTAATCCACTGGATACTGAATCACTAATTTAAATTCACGAAGAAATTACATCCAAACACTGAAGTGGTAGCTTGCACGCTGTAAGTGACACCTTAGTTGTTTGATTTAATGTTGTCTAAGAGATGGAGTGCTGACCTTTCCAATTTAAATGCCAAAGATGAAGGTTTCAAACAGGAAAACGAAATGTTTTAAACTTTGAAAAAGATTTGTACCCGTAACAGTCACATATGCGTGTCACATGTCACTTCATGATTTCAAGTTCACTTTCAAGGGTGGGATGGTCATGGATGAAAGAAACAATGCTGATTATCAGTTTGAAAAGGGAAAGAAACAAGAGTCTCCTGCGTGCAAGTCTCATGTTTTGTCAACCCACACATCCACCCCAACCTCCTCCTAATGCATTCTGTATACTGTGTCACCTGACTTCCTCCTTTGCCCCTGTCATAACTACTACAGTCTCTAAACACCACAGTATGAAAGTGGAACAGGGAGCCTTACATGGCAATTAGGGTGTCAGTTGTGTCACTTCCTCATGAATAACTCACATTCATGAGGCTAAAACAAGTCATTTATCACACGTTCACCCAGTTAAGAGATTTTGATGAATTCAGCTTTGAGAACTCATAGAAGTAAGAGTTTTAGAGTTACAGGATAAGAGTAAGAAAATACGCCAGCCAAACTTTACCATCCATTTTGCTACATAATAGGCACACAGGCATTTCCTGCACTGGCACTGGATATAAATTGAGAGGTGTGGAAACATATAAGAACATAATTCCTGGGAGTACTGGCCAGGAGGGAACGTCAGGAACAGGATTGGCAGAATAAATGCATACATGCTCTAATTGTGCAAATTAAATTCACAAAATTCAAATTAGTTTTATGGTTTAAGCATTAGACTTCAAATCATGTGCCCAAAAAAAATACACTTCTTAATGGGAACATCTGTCTCATTTATCAGCTGCAGCAGGGAGTGAAATCAACCCCTCGTGCAAATTTAATATCAATCATTTGTTAAAGGCTTAGTTTAGGAGAATATGTTCATCCCTGTCAAGAAGAGGAATTAAATCCAGTTCTTGGTCCCCTGGGACAGTTCCTGCAGTCAAATCACCCAACAAAATGCACTTTTGGGAAAGTGGTCTCAGACATTTGAACCCCACTGTACTTTCACAAATGACTGTGGTGGTGAGTTTTTGTATTGTTCAACAGCAATCTGTTATGAGCTGACGACAAGCTGCTCACATAGAAATAGAGAGGCCATTAAGTACATCCAGCCCTGTGGTTCAGAAGGTCTAACACTATAGAACAATAAGGTCTAGAGTGAGAAAATTCCTCACTGAGGGAAAATGTAACTGAAAATGGTACCATGACTAACTTCTGTGAAAATGGAAATGGCAGAGAAACCCAACAGAGGGAAGATATTGTTCCAGATAGGGGACCTACAATTAAACTTAATGAACATGAAAAACTGGTTTTCAGCTCGCTTTGCTGCAGAAAATGATAAATGATGGATTTCAAATAGGCAAGACAAGGCAATTACTAACAGCTGTTGTAGCAAAGAGAAGAGTGGATTTTGTGAAAATTAAAAGAATCTCAATTGCCTCAACTCCAAAGAAAGGTGCAATGGTTTTCTGAGTAAAAAATGAAAACTATTCTCTATTAAAGAGTTCTTCCTTGACCTCTCTCCCACAGACACAAGATAGTGACTTGAGATGGACCAACAAATTTATTATCACTCCAGTGGTGCTAAATACAGAACCATAAAATCTGACCATAAAAAACAGTCTAGTATTTAATGAAGTAACTGAAGACCTATTTCTAACCAAACTCTCATCACAAAGATCCTGGAAGCTTTTAGTAAAATCAGTGACAAGCTAATGGATATAGCGGCATAGGTTATTGTGCGTTTCTATGGTTACAACCGCAGTAACTGCAACATCACTGGTTGCATTTTTAAGCCACTTTGGATAAAAGCCAAAGTCTGACCTTGTGTCTTTTTTGTCTTTCAATCAAGCTTTATATGGGCTGTGGCATCAGCTCTGAAACATCAGCGGTGTTATATTTTGGTAACCTTTGACAGCTGACATCAGAGAGCAGCCTCAAGCTTTAACTTGTCAAAACCAGTAAAACTGAGGATCACTCTTCCAAATCAATGTGCCAAAGCATTTATTGGAGTCCAATCTCATTCCCTTAAGGAAGCTCACTGTTGAATATACCTTCCAACTGCATGCAGAGACATTGTCTGACTTTGATTTAAGAGTAAAAGTAATAAAATTCCCCAAAAGTGAAATTTTCTTTTAATCCATAACCTTTACAAGTCTTCATAGAAATGATAGAGTCATTTTAATGAGTGTTTCCAAAAGCTACCATGACCTGGATGACTGAGAATCTTCACAGACATTTTAATGAGTGACACAAAAAACTCTGTTTATGTCCCTGTTAACATACAAAAAGCCAAGTACATGCTACAATATCCTCTGAAGCCAATTACTTTTCCTCATGTACCTCTGAAATGTTCCATTTTGTGGTGTGAGGTTTGAGACAATCCAGTCATGTAATTATCTGAGCATTGGGGTACACTAATCTTTCCAGTGACAATCAATAAAGAAAGCTGACATGAAATGGATTTCTATACAGGAGTATAGAAATCCATCCATAGTCATGTCTCTCCAGTAAAAGCAAGAGAAGCATAGTGTAAGCCTTTAATCTGCCTGTAATAGGCTTCGGTAAAATGTTATCCAAGCTTTCTAAACCAGTGCTGGGAAACCATTGGTGCCTATATACAGTATTATGATGGTACTTTATATTATTAAGTCTCTATTGAGAGAGCTTAAATGAGAAATCAAGCCTGACTGCTTTGATGCTCCAGCCTGTGTTTGTGAATGTGGGCTGCTAAATTACTTGCAGAGGAACACAGTTACTTATGGACAAAATATAAATATATTCTTTCTACCATTAAGATGCTTTAACAAAGACATTCACAGTTAATTAGATAATTGTAATTTAAATGAGTGCTATATGGAACACTTTATTTAGATACTTTTATGACTTTATTGTGGATTATATTAATTAGAATAATCTCTCTGAATAGTGATGCTGAGACTGTGTCTGTTATGTGCTAGTAAGAGCGATTCTTGGTATTTAAAGAGTTTGAAGGGTGTTGTCTGCTGTTTTCAGCCTTTCCACAACTGGACACACATCAGTAAAAGTATAAGGAATGGATTAAACACTGTCTATGTTGGCATTTGCCTCAAATTTTAGCATGCTAAATAGCTTACTACCTAGATATAGCACTAAGTAAGCTTCACTTCCAAGGCTAAGGAGCACATACATGAACTAATAACAAACCACTATTTGTGGGATTACATGTCACATAAAAAAGCCCTGTTCATGACTAGCATAGGCCTATTCATTGTGTAGTATTTTCTCACGTTTTATTAATCAGCTAAGCTAGCTACTGATTAAATTTACCAACATCATTTCAGCCATCGGTTAACAGCTGCTGACTACAAATGAGCAACCTGATTTTGCTCTGATGGTGTAAGACTGCCATTGTTATAATTATACACTGCATATGTGCAAGAACTCTATGCTTAACAGGCAATAGATATTACAGCAACTGCTTTTATTGTTTTGGTTTGGTTTTTCAGGCAATAAAATGCATTTCAAATAGTTTTTCTGATGTTTTGTTTTTCTCCACCTCCATTTTTGCACCTTTTGCTTACTCACTAATCTCGTGTCAATGACACCTGCATCAATGTGATCATTAGTTAAAATTAGAACAGATGAATCAACACCTAGAAAAAAATAATGAAGTGACTTTGAAGCATGTTTAGTCAACAATCCGTGAATACTGTATACACCAGCTAAGGCCATGGCTGACTGCCCCACATTGCCCCTTAAGCAACTGCTTTTTTTTTTTAAATAACAAGTTCAGCTGTAATCCTTAGCCTCTCCTCTTGAATCTCTTGCTTTGTTCTTTTGACTCGGAGAGACAAACAATGCCTCAGTGCTGCCCAGGGTTTTCAGTGAGAGCCACAGGAACATGAGAAGAGGAAGATATCTGAGGCTGGATCGACACTCAAGCATTTCCCAATGTAACACTGTAGAATTCACCTCTGCTGGTGGCATATTGTATCCTCAGCATGAAGCAAGACATCAGTCTTTCCACACAGTTCAAATAGGCCATTCACGTCCCTGCAAGCCTTCTCTGCCAGATTAATGTGCGACTTTTATGACCCTTTATGAGCTTACATTGTGGCAACTTGTGACCTGTAACAACTTACTTTTCTCAGAGGTGAGGGTCGTGGCAGTTTCATCACCGCCAAGGTCACAGTTCATCTTCATAAAGCTGGCGGGTCACTGTGGCCACGAATGTTGGTGAAAATGGTTGTAAGACATTTGTATTCTGCTGGAAAAAGGCAAACGGTCTTTCCTAATCACACTAAAGCCATCAAATCTTCTGAGCTGAGTGCCTCATACTGAGAGGGTTTGCTGATGGGCTGCAAAGCATGGTAAATCAACTTTCCAGGGTTGTCACACACAATGTCACGGAGGTCATACCAATTACACGCCATTTGCAATCACTGAGTTTTTATCATTAAATTACTCAGGATGAGTTTATGATGATCAAGCACTGAATGAAACAGATCAGATTACAAACAAAAAAGCAAAGATTTTGATTAGTCACACTGGTGCATTTATAGTATTAATGCAAAGGTCTGTCTAAACACACTCTGCAAAAGGAGAGATGGAATTGAAAAAAATAAAAAACATCCTGAGAAGGCTTTTTTTCCTCTCAGTATAAACTATTCTAAAATTCTCATTCTCAGGATCATCAATGGACAATTGATAGTCTGAGTCAACGTCTACCATTTGTAGAGCACTTGCAAACATTTGATGCTGAAAAGCTGCAAACCACAAGTTGCTGTCAAAGCTGTCACTCATCACTAAATTTATACTGAATTTTCAAAAGCACCCAGTTTTTTTCATGCGGGGCTGCACATCACTGCACTGAAACACAGAATAAAAATTACATTGTTCTATTTTCCAGACCAGGAACATAAGCTGGGCATCACAAGGCAAAGCTGCACACTAAGCCTTTTCTATCTTTTCCAAATGATGGCTGACATTTAGAAATGCTTTTTGTTGAGTGTTTGAACAGCAAAGGACTGCGTGAAGGGTTAGTGTGTGAGACAGTCACCTGCCTGTATTCTAATTCACATTATTGTATATACTGTACTTCTTAATAAAGGTTTTCATGGGTCTAAAATGGCCATAAAAGGAAACCTACCTAAACTCTACCTACCTGCATCAATTGATTTTCTACAAGACTAAGAGTCTACAGGCATGCTAGCAGCTTTGTGATGCTGTACTTAGGCACAATGGTGCTTTGAGCAAAATGGTAACATCACCATGCTAACATGCTCACAGTGACTATGCTAACATGTTGATGTTTAGCAGTTGTAATGTTTAGAGGCTTCAGAGTTATTGCAAAACATCCTCAGGGGAACATGAATGTCTTTTGAGTTATTTCAGTCTTGATTTAAGTGGTGGACAAACTTACTGACAAAGTGATTAGAACTAGAACTAACACTGACATAAAAAAAAAAAAACTGACCAGAGAATAATTAGGCCCGATCCAGAAAAACCCACACAGATCTTAATTGAGAGGGAATACAACTACTGACAGATACTGATGATACATTTCTAAGTTTGATGTAAATAGTTTTCTCTCCGGTGTTTATGTCTAAATAACAGGTGAAAAAAGTTTTGGCGGATTAAAACGTTTTTTTTTTTTTGAGTCAGGATTTTTGTTTGTTGTTTTAATGCTCTTTTTGGCCACAAGTCCTATTTACACTACCCCGTCTAAACACAAGGTCCAAGGTACTGTAAGTGAACAAGTTATGTAATGAATATTTTTTTTCCCGCCACTAGTCAAAGGTGATGTTTCCTTAAATAGAATCAAAATGTCAGTGCTCTAAATGAATGGATGTATTGGTCTACATAATCCACCTACAAAATATAAACATCATAGATATGATATTAGGTTTCATTTTTGCATGATTTCAGCAATTTACCCACGTGTACCGCTGGCAATAAAAGCAAACTGTCATGGGTGAATAATGAGCTATCAGAGGTTTCAAAAGTGTCATAATCAACCAGACGCACCAGGCGCCTTCCACAGGATGATATGAGTCATTTCTGTTTTAGGGAGACAACCAGCTGGAAACCATCAAAGGAGGGCAAACATTATTAACTTCTGTAATTAAAAAGCTCTGCCAGAATTACTTTGGCCCAACCAAAACTGAAACTGGTGCTGTGCCTGGATTGAATATAATTTGGACCCAAAACAACGTCTTTTCAGATCTTTGTGGGTATCTACTCTTCACATGTACTGAATCTGCAGAACTTGGCAGCTAGCAATTAGCGTAGCTGAATAAACACTATGCAATTCACTAAAAAATTCACTTTTTTTTAACTAATTAATAAAAAACAGAGATACCTTGTGCATATTCCTGTGGCTTTCCCAGCTTTGACTGACATGCATCATTGCTTTGGTGCCCACACTGCAGTGGCTACAGTGTCATTACACATAGACAATTCACTTAAATAAAACAATGATCAATGCAAAGGTAATCTGGATGGGACCTCACAGATTCATGAAATTAAGACATTTCATGCTTGAATTGCAGTTTGGCATATGGCGTCTACACTGAAAGCAGATGCATTTGGCAACATACGAGTGTAGCGGGCAACCTGCTACAGCACATTAATCCCAGACCTGATTGTGCAAAGAAGTGCTGCACTATACACAGAATATCTTATAGCAGGATTCAGTAAGACCCAGAGGGTTTGCCTTATCTAATATGTGCAAAGTGCATTCTGTGCTTTGAAAATAAACTGTAAGAGGAGAGGCTTCTCTTCACGGTAACAGACAAATGTGCACCAAAACATCCCATCATTCTCTCCGTATGACCTCTGCAGGGATTATAACACCAATTGTATGCAATGACTGGTGCATGTGGTGCTGGATCCTGCCTCATCGCTTCTGCTCAGCAGTGTCATGAACGTGGCAATGGAATTTCAATGCTTCGTGTCTGATGCATGGTGGGTTGTTATTGAGTATCGATGGTTCAGGAGAAAATGATCTGAGTACCTCTCTATCTCCTCCTGAGCTCACTGCATATAAAGCTTTGGTGTTGTAACAAATTACAATCTGACATGATGTGATTATGTTTCCTGCCTGTTAAAATAACTGTGTGGCTACAGATCCGTTCTGTAAACGCTCTTACCTGCTAATGAGGAGAATGGTGAACATGGTCCCTCCAGATACAAAGAGAGCCATGGCTGCTGAAGGAGTGGAGACACCAGGTGGAGTTTATCTGGAATTAGAGGACAATAACATGCAGTTTAGATGGATGCAAGTGAGAAAATATGGATTTTGTTCCCCTTGAAAACAAAAATGTTCTTAACAAGGATGCAACATTGTACTTCTGCTAAACCAGAGATTTCTACATCTTCCTTTTTCAGCTGGTAGGCATCACAGATGGTCTGTGACCCCTTTCCTATTTTTAATCTTTACAGTCTACAGTTCCACAAATATTTTTCTACTGAGATGGTATCTATCACCCAGGTTACAATAGTTTCTCTCTACCACTTGGTTATCTTTCACAGCTTCTCTCACAGACACTGAAATGTAGGACAATCTGGACATATTTCTGAATCACACAGCAGCCAGTTACAGCCCTGGGTATGCCTGAGGAACCATCTCTCAACAGTATAATGACCTCTTGTTAATGAGCCTAACCCTAACTCTAAGTCTGGCACAGAGCTCCAGACTTGGGTTAAAAGTAATAAAGCATATTGCAGTTTCCTTCAGAGAGGCCTCTTGTTTCCTATGGCTTCCTTCTCTCTCCCCCTCTGCCTCTCTTAAGATGAAAGCAGACAGAAAACCTTCAGAGACCAGTATGAATTAACCACAGAGGCTGGACTGCTCTGGATGGCAAGCTGGGTTAAGGAAATATTTAATGTAAAGTTGAAAGAAAACTTCTTTGGCTGTGGTGTTAAAAGTGGCTTTACAGAGGTGTAGGGTTTAAATAAAGCAAGACTTGTTTAGTGCTAATGTTACCTTTTTGGCAACAGCTTTGGTTACATAACACAGTGCACAGTTCTTCCACACTGAAGACACAGCATTATCACTGCTTGGGTTAACTATACAACTGACAATTGAATTTACCACCATACCTATACTGTCTTTCTGTTCTTTACTCATGTATTCTAAGTTTGATCATATCAGGAGAAAAGCATTGTGAAGATACAGTAAGGCTCAGCGTTGGTGTTATTGCTGCCAACTTCATCACAGCCAAACGGACTGCAGTGAATGGCATGACTGATCCTGACTGAATTACAGGGATGTTTAAAGTTTTCACTCACTGCTGCTGTCATGCTTATTCAGCTGTCACGCATTATGAGTCACGGGCAGCTCATTTCATTGAATTTTTCTTTCGCGTCTTTGTATGTGTTTGAACAATCTTGCAATCATAAATCTTAGAATCACAAGTGAAATTGGGATTTGATTGCTATCGTGCTTATTAAAAATAGGACACGTAGGGCTTTTCTTATGATTTCCTTATTTTTGATGAGTTATTTTTTTAGAAGAATAGACCGACATTTGGGGACGTATGCTTAATTGCTTTCTGGTGGAGATTAGATTAGTTAGATTAGAAGATCGATACCAGGCTTACATCTGTCCATTTGCTAACAAAACAGGGGAAAAAGCTAATAATGTGTTAATGAGTGAGTTTTTGATGTGCTGATATTGAATTTTTAAATTCAGACAGAACCAGACGAGCTGTTTCCCCGTTTCCAGCCTTTGTGCTTTCTGTCTAGCATTACCTCACAATTAATTATAACTCGACTTTATTTGTCCCTTGTGAGAGCTAACATTTTAAAAATCCATGTACTGCTCAATTGAGGAAGCAGCTTAAAAGTAAAGACAGTGGTATTCCAGCAAAGTGAGTCAATGAGTAATAAAGGGAATTACATTCATAAATTTAGAGCTGCTGCTAATGTAATATTTCTGCCATACTGTACATTAGCCAGAAAAACTGCAACTGGCTACTGTATGATTCAGAAAACACATATTTCCACTTCACCAACCTCCTCGCTGACCTCCCAGTGACATAAGAGTGAGCAAATGACTGAGTGTGCTCCGTTTGTACACCAGACTACACCACCTGAGAGTGATTTAAGCTCCACAAGGAATGTTAAGAAACAAAAGTAATCGTGTATTCTTTTGGACTGATGCACTGGTTTATGCTCTGCCCAAACAGTATAAACTGGGCTGCAAATCAAACACACTCAGTGAGCAGTGCAGTTAGGGGAATTGTAGAAAAGTTTTTTTGGCGTTTTAAAAAAGGAAAAACACAGAGCTTAACACCAAATACTTTGAGACTTTTTCCCCCCCTGCTCCTTCAAATAAAAATCACCAGCTACTATTTTGTATGTTAAATACTTTAAATAGTCTGTAGTATATGGCCTAGTTAGTGGGTCTGATGGGTCAGGCAGTAAATGAGAACACTACATAATAGTGTATTTTTTGGTCAGTGTTACTGGATTCATCTGTCACTGTCTGAGGATAAGTTTTTCATCCTCTGTCAGGAATAAATAAATCACACACAGCTTCCAGACAAGCCATTTTGGCCTTATTGGTTTTACACAACCTCAGACCAAAACACACTTCTAAGTACATAAAGATACAAAGTCATCCATATTAAAAACTGACTGCTGACCATCCAAGTATTCAAGGTACCAAATACTGCTTACTTGTTATTTTAGGAGATGAAGCCAAGATTTTGCCCTAGGCTAAGCAGGGCTCGTGCATAGATATCTCCACTCTTCAGGCCCTGTTTGTTTATTAAATCTGTCCTGGCATGTGCCTGAGCTCAGTGACCATCCTGATGGAGGGCACTCCAACAGTCAGTACTCCGAAGTGAAACCTGTCTTTCAGCTGTGACTCTAACTACTGGAAAATTTGATTTTAAGCTGACTTGAAAAGGGCAGCAGCAAATATAAAAAGAGAACTGAGTCACTTCATCTAAATCTCTGGATTTTCTCTCCTTTGTTGCTCTTCAAGGTACTTATTCCAGGCATCATGGATGAGTCACATCAATGGTATGTCAACCACGGTGGCCTCCAAGCTGCTAGTCCGTGCTCAAATTCACCCCTTCTCCCAGTTATTACCATTTCATTCCCTCATAGCCATGACTGACTAAATGGCATTTTTTTTGTTGCCATTTTGACTTATATTTCATAAAATTACATAAAAGAGACGTTTCCTGCATTAAGTGTCAAAGTTTAACAGGTGAGCACCAAAGCTGGGGAAATGAGCAGCAGGGAAAATGAAGTAATTATCAGGCTAGCTAACTGTCCTGCAAACAACAAAACATGTCAACACTGTATTTATAAGCCAACATATCTGGTAAGAGCTAAAAGCTAGCAAAGACAAGTTAGCATCCCACATATTAAAAAAGAAGCAGGTAGGTACATTTTTAGCTAGTCAGCTAGCTAACAATACTAAAAATAAAAGTTTCAGGCTTAAAAAATAGGCCAGTACTCAAACAGTACTCATGTCTGTGTCCAAAATGTCTTCCTTGTTCACTTGTTCAGATGTGAGTAGCAGTAGTGCTCCAGAGCTGTAACTGGCCTTTTTCACGTCAGACTTCAACGCGTCCTAGCTGGAAAAACACAGGTGCCGTTAATAACATTAATTATGGCTACATTTCATTAAAGCAGGGCCCTGCTGTTGTTCAATGCTGGTTCACCAACATGGGTTACGGGAACACAATTAGTTTAATTAGGTACACCTGTGTTTTTTATTTATTTGTTTGTTTGTTCATGTACACATCTATCGAAGATAAATGCTAAGGCACACTGTGTAAAATGTGTACAATTATGGTAATTGGGAGAATTTTTGAATGTAAGGAAACATACAGAGAGACAGTAAAACAGAGTCAGCAGCCCATCATGGCAACTGGTAACGAAAACACTGAATTCAGTGATGATGTTGGATCCCTTCACATCTCCACCTGATAAAGTAGTCTTTGATAGTTATATCTTGCTGTGTTCATTATTAGCTGGCTGTACAAGCTTCATTAGCATATGGTTTGGCTGCATGTTTTTCAGTGAGGGCCACCTCCGTCTACACTCTAGCTGGTGTTCTGCTTAGGAGAGCATATTACCAGCCTGTCTCGTCTGCCAGTGATTTTAACTGCACCAGACCATAAGCTAGCAGTTTCATCAAAATGGACAGCTTTAGCTTTCCAGGTGGATTTTTATTCAACAGTTAATGAGACTCTGGACTATCATATGCTGTCAGGTGAATAATTTCCGACATTTCCACGTAACCACGGATACAACGGAGCCAGTCAGGTAGTGAAACAAAGGCGGACATAGAGATGATGAAACAGTGTGCTAACAAGAAATGGACTTAATATAGCTCTGGTCTATTGTCACATCTTTATAATGATGTGGGTATTTTCAAAGGGTCAGTCATCAGGACTAAGCAGCCACATGGCAAGTTGCTGCCGAGACAACGCATTACAACTAGGTGCTAAGAAGACAGAAGAAAAAAGAAGAAGAGAACATGCAAAGTCAAAAGTGTGTAACTCTGTTAATGAGAATAAATACAGCTCATTTATCATGAGAGTCAAAAACAAAAGTCTAACATTTCAGACCGAGTGCTTCATATGCACACTTACTTACTCTTCCTCACACTCAGACCATTCAAACTTCAGTCCAGCTCCCTTTTTTTGGATCTTCAACATTTCTTCAGAGATTCCACAAAAGTACACTGGCACAAAAATAGCTCTAAAAGAATCACTAATGTGAGAGTGATGGAAGAGAGTAATGGAGTATTCCACTGTGTGGTAGAGTAGTTTCATCTTTCTTATCAAAGTCTATTACAGATGTTGTGAATGTGGCATCTTTTAGGTTTACACCACAGTCTAACCAACATTTTTACTGTATAAAAGTAACTTAAGTCTGTGCACTCCTCATCTCACCTCCCGACAGACACCCTCTCAGTCTCACTTTCTTTCTTGCGCTGCCTGCTTTTCTCTTTCAAACACTCTATGGCAGTGTCTCACAGAAACATTAAGGACTCTATGGATTTCATCTAGGCGAAGGCCTCCCCTCCCCTGTTTCATCTGCGGGTTCAGAAGCTTCAATTCAGGCTCTGAGTGACTTCTATTTCTCATCATCCCAGACAGGTCTCTAGTGTCCATCAGTCTGCATTATTATTATTGGGGTGAGCTAGCAATGTTGCTGCTCCAACATACACTAGGAAGAAGGAAATCTAAAGGCGTGCAATTACAGCAGTGATAAGTAAGGATGGTGACAAGAAGCCAGAATATATATATATATATATATATATATATATATAGAATTAGTCTGGTTTTCGTGATGGAAAAATAAATAATATTTTTTTTGTCATAGTTTTCATTGATGAAATGAACACTGAGTGTGCCTAATGATGGATATGAGTGTCATCCATAAACAGAAGAGCCTCTATGGAGAGGTGCCCAAGCTGATACAGAGAGGGTCTTTACCCAAAATCTGCCACTTAGTCGTGGCATACTTTGAAAACGCAAAGTGCTGTGTATATTCACTGTAAGTGTAACATCAGAGCTAGACTAAAATAAAATAAAAAGAGAACCAGTAATGACAATATAAAAGCACATCATTATGACATTTGGAAATATTGAAAAAAAATCACAAAACAGCACTAAAAAAGGCTAACTAACTGTTAACTGTCAGGCTTAGCTGAGAGGTCATCATTGATGCCTCCTGAAAATAAGCTTTTCATACATATAAAAATCTAAATGCTTTTCTCTTTTTTCAGAGAAAACTGACATTACTACCTCTTTGGCTGGGCTTAATCACTTCCACGGCTGTGAAAAACAAAGATGAAATGGGACGTTTCATTTCACTGAAATGTCTTGCAACAGGACTTGTTACATCATTCCTCTTGTTAGAGCTTCCTCTTGTTCTGTGATTCGCTCTTTAAGAGAACAGGTCTCACCTACAGTACTTATGCTATACTAGATTGGCACTGTATCACAGATGAACCTTTTAGTTTTGCATGTTGATGGTCGTCCTAATAGTGGTTAAAAGACTTGATTTTGGCGAACTGGGAATTTATGCAGGCTCCACATTTAAAACGGCCTTTAAGCTGACCTCATCCATTTAAAAGTCACCATAGATACGTATTTAGAGATTTCTATCGAGACTGGGAGGAGAACTGGAGTACATGCCAATGATGTTGTTGATGATATGCATGAATGTGGAACAGCAAACAAGGTGTGGATTGGATTTGGAGATTTTTTTTGTCCTGCAGATCAGCTTTAGTTGATGAGTGGACCAGTATGGGTTAAATTTAAGAAATTTTAATGCATTGGACTCATTCAAAATCCAGTGAAACATACTGTATGTGACGGCTTGAGAGTTTCCATGGTCCATCAGCAACAGACCTCTGGGCTTAGGCCACATTTCTATCACATGTAATCCTTGAAAAGTAAAGCCTGAGGGAAACCAGTTGATCTGAAGACGCATCTGGACACTGTGACGGCCCGAGAAGGGACAATACCAGGAGGACTTATGCCATCAGATTTTATTACTGATGACACATGACACTGTGCCACTGAGTCAAGGCAAGGTCCCATCAGACACAAGCCAGAGATGGACGCATCTGCTGCCAGGATGCATGTGAACTGCAAACAAACCTGGCAAGTCTGAACTGTTGCTTTTAACTCACTCAGAGCAAAAAGAAGAAAAAAAAAAGTAGTGGGGTCAAAAAGTATGAACCTGATATAAGAGATGTGCTCAGTGAAACCCCTGAGATGAATTACCAGCTGTCTGTTCCAGTGACACAGGGCAATGCTCCCATTTAGCTTGCTAGACCACAGAAAGCAATCAATACGCAGGTAACAGAAGCAAACAGAGTGAGGAAAAAAAATCAATACACAGAGAGAAAACTGAAAACGAAGACAATGCTGTCACATGTTCAATAAGGGACAGACACCCAAATACTTCACTTTGTTGTTTGAGAGTGCTGTTTTTTAATTCTTCCACATTGTCCCTGTGAGCAGGAAAGAAAATACCACTCGCAGCTCTGGAGTTTTGATGATAATAGAGAGCCTGTCCATTATCTCTACACAACTCTACTTATGTAAATCTCATTCCTCTCCCTTCCTGTGCTTTCTTGTGATGGCTGGCCTGCTTTGTGAGAGCTCCATCTGAAAGGCAGCTGGCAGTTTATACAAAAGTGAACAAAAATCTGCACAAATTAAGAATGCCTTACAGTCTGTGCTTATTCCGCTGATAGCAGGCATTATCACTGTGGTAAACACAGTTTGAGAAATTAGAGGAGGACACACCATAAGGCTTCATGGAGCATTAGCGTGATTTTAATAACTGTTTTTATCACAGCTGAATCACAGCATTGCTGGGAGCATTTATCTGTTGGCTTGACAGCTTAACTGTTTTTATCTGATGCAGAGCTGCCGGGTGAAGATCGGCCAAATTAGGCATCACCATTGATAAGAAGAATCTACTACACAAGGCTAGATTGGCTTGTAAATGTCTACAGGCTGTGGTGGTTAACCTTGATAAATTCTCAATTTATGTATCCCACTAACACCCACTCCCTATAAAGACACAGCTATACAGAGCAGGCTGCACATCACCCTAAGGGTCTCTATTAAATTCATTCCTGACCTTCACCTTCTTATCACTTTGATAACTGCCATCCTTAGAATCACCCCTGCTCCCAATTAAACGTTGCCGGTTGCTTTATTAGCTTGACCACAGTTGGAATACTTGAACGCTCCTCCAATTATAAACTGAGCACAACGTCCAAAAATGGCCCTGGGGAAAAATCAGTCAACGATTAAGAGGCTTGCGTGGTTAAACAAAAACTTGTTAACTTCCTAACCCTCTGTCGCGTCAAGAACAAGAACATCATCTATGCGCTAGTGCACCAGCAGCCTGCACAGGAAGAATTCATTGAAAGCAGCAGAATTTAGGAGGGAGACGCACAGACGCACGGAGGCGCGCGCGTACACACACACATACGCACACTGGAAATTCGTGCATTTGGCTGTTAAATAACACCGTGAAATTCTACGCATGAACATATTTACTGACTGTCCGACTTTACAAACCATCACCCCGTACTTCAAAGTTTAAATCGACAGCAGACTTTGGTATCCAGCTTGCATCAGATGGCACGCTCTATTCAGAGGCGCGCTGGTGAGAAAAAAGCGCACGAAAAGACAATAAACGTCTCCATTTGAGGCGCAGCAAACACGGACAGGTGCCACCGCAATTTAAAACAAAAATCACCCGGAGCAATAAAAGTTAAAACCCCAACTTTACCTGTCACTGTCGATCGCCGCGAGCATGTCATATATGTCAGCGCATCCTGGAAGTAAGAGTCCGAAACATGTGAGTTTTCCCTCAGATCGGTATGGTCGTTATCGAGACTTCCATCCAGTTTTGTTTGAAGACAGCGCCTGCTGATCCGCACACACATATGCCCGCACAAACAACTAGGTGTGCTCTGTCAGCGGATTCCCATTAACCACTATGTGTTGGACGCGCCGCTGCGCAATGACGCACGCCATGGACTCGCAGCTGATTTGGAGTCTCCAAAGCTGTCAAGATGAATGCCCAGAATATCTGTCATCATGATGTCTGCTCTGTGTTACACTGTATGGGGGACAAAAACGATATTTCATGATAAAACCATACAGGTGTTTTTTGTCTTTTATCACCGCCCTGCACATGAGACAAAGAGTTGCCTCAAAGGGCATCAAACCCTCAACAGCGATTCACATCTTTCAAATCAAAGAGATAATCGCGGAGTAATGTAATCCATACTGACACACAGCACGTGCACTATGAAAGCATTCCACATCTATTTTGGTACTCTGAAGAAATCAAGTGACAATAATCCTGTCAGCGCACGTTTAACGCTTCGCAGCAGCAGCACTTAAAGCTATTATACTTTATAATCAGCTTCAGAAAAATAGGTTGCTCTAAAGATTCAGGAAAGGAAGCTCGGGGGCTCCAAGTTAGGGTGGAGGACCTCTGCGCCAAGGTGTTGGCCTCTGATGGATGGAGCTGGACAACTTTCCCCAGGCCTGCCTTCTTTGACTCTGCGTGGGTAGACCCGAAACACTTCCATCCAAAACGCCCCAAGGAGAGTGAAGGGCGGTCAGTCAGGCAGCAGCTGATCCGATCTTAGCTAGCATGTGTGCCATAACTGTTGGTGCTCACTCACTGTATGTGTTGTAGGGCAGGAGACAGCCACTGTGGTGAGAGAGAGACCATCATTCAAGAGGGAGAGGGTTAAAGCCCTTCTGTTGGCCAACAGCCCTTCAACCAAACTGTGCCTAAGCAGGACAATCAATCCCATCCACACATGGACCTACTAGCTTCCACCTCCAGGGAGGCTGCTCTGTAGCTGACCCTGACCCTGACCCTGTGTATGTGTTAGCTTGGAGGAAAGAAAAAAAGAGGACTTCCCTATGGGGATCATTAAAGCATTAGCAGAACGGGGCTTCATACCCAGCATATTGTATTTTAGTGCATGTCAAAGAAGCAGAGCATCTTGCTGGTTGAACTCAAGGAAGGAACATTTTATAAATAAAATGTCAGGAGATTTTCAAAGCTCTTGGGAATCGGTTAAATCCACATTTTTGGGAAATCTACAGTTTGACAATGAGAGGAACTGAAATCTTTGCAGCCTAATTCACAAATTTGACTCATTCACACTTACAGGTGCCAGGGGGTGCTCAAAAATCTAAAGGTTAAAGTGGTGTGACATTTTTAGGTTGAACTTTTAACCTCTCTGTCTCTATTTTCAGTTATATTAAATGTAAAAGATCCAACGAATGAATTTGCTACTTTGCCACTAACCATGGTAAAGAACAAACCATTGTAAAATGCAAATATAGCACAAGAAAGTGGTTCCCAAAGTGGGGGTCAGGGGCCTCCAAAAGGTCAAAGGATAAATCTCAGTGATCACAAACCAAGTAACAGGATTAAAAATCAGGGGAAAAAACTGTCTGCAATAAAATTGTCAATTTTTTTCAGAATTTGCTTGTTTCTTTCTTGTGAATTACTTAATAATTTTACTTCCCACCTCTAAAAATATTGAAATTGAAGTATCTGAGAGGGAAAATTCTAACCTTTATTCTAACACAATTTGTAGACACACAAATAGAGATTCCTTTGTTTTAAGAGATCACAAGCCCCCCAAAAAATAAAGAACCAATGTCTGAGGATAATTAAAACACCATTTGCTAAACATGCAGGCAAGAATTTATTCAATTCTAAAGACATGCTCTACTGTGTACCCAACAGAGAACTAAATAAAGTATGGACACTGTTGTCTCACCAACAATCATGTGACTATGGATTTCTTGTTACTGCTTAAATGCCAATCCCTCCATTCATCCATCCCGCCAACCAAAAAACAAATGAATTTTGCTTCCGCTTAACAGAACTTGTGCCACCTGCTATGTCTTGCTGTCCCTGTTGTGTGTTATGGGTCTAATATCTTCTGAATATCCTTGAAGTTAAAACATGGGACAATTCCCCAGTAGTTCTTTATGCATGTGAGAGCAGGGGACAGTTAAGGACTTGAAGGCCAACCAGCTCTCAACCTCCTCCTCCAACGACAAGCCCACTTGCGACGAATCTCCCCCTCATATCTTTTCCTGTCACATTTGAATCCCGCTGGGATATTTTCACCACGTCTACCTGAGCCCTCATTCATCTGCTGCTGCTGCAGCTTTCACTGAACCATTTCACCCAGGGTTATGTGGCCATGTGCATGTTTTATGCATGATTTATGTGTGCTGTGTTCTCTGAGCTCCATCACTTAGACCTAGGTCATCAGAGGAGGCCAGATGAAAGGTGCCCCCTGAAACCAATGCTTTCGTGCATGTGTCCACTGACCTCTTGAAGTGTCAAGGGGTCAAGTGTGTGATACATTATTCATATTCAACAACTGACAAGCTCCTGTACATGTAGATCTGATGAAGATATTCATATTAATAATTGTTAATATATAATAACACTTACAACAACTCAAACAACATTTGACCACAGTGCCAGCAAAGCTTGCTGGGATATTAGTGTATTATGCAGCATTTTGATAAGTACAATCTTTTTGTTCAAACAATTCATCCAGTTGAAAAAAAAAAAAAAAAAGGCTTCAATCAGATGTAAGGTGACCTTGCCCTCCCCATCCAGGTGATGGATTTCAGTGCAAAGCCTCAATTTATTGCCTACAATTTATTGGACAAGCAGAAGAGTGTGGGCTTCGCAGAGCTGGTTTCCTGCTGTCAGCTGTGGAATCTACTGCCTTTGACTTGGAAAGATGAAGATCTATATCTATACTGCAACAATGTCCGTACCATTAAAGCATCATTATTTCTAAAACGACAATAATTTGTGGTCCAAACATAAATCCTGACACTTTATTTGGAATAATTCAGAACAATGGACAGCAAACCTTTCTCTCTTCCAGTGTGAACAGCTGGGACAGGAGCGGTATGGAGGCCCAAAGTGTTCAAGTAAATGTACATTATGAAATGAAACAAAAAACATAAATAAAAGTAAAATATAAAAATTAGCCAAATGTGTGAATATTTGAATAAATTATTCAAACTCAACTCATTATTATGAAATGATAATAAAATTATTTAATCATTCTCATAAAAATTATTATTGGATATAATTTTACTTTATTATAAACTTTTTTTTTTTTTTCAAAATACCCACCCTGTTTCATAATGCCATTTTTTCCCAAAGACATACTTCAGGTCAGTTTTCATTTCATGACATCACTTTTCATGAAAGATTTGTCACAACCCTCTCACCTTTCAGCCACTCACATGCCTCTTGCTGTTCTTAAGCGGGTAAGCTCAGCAGCTGCTACGAGGTTTAGCCAGCTAGCTCCCATTATTTAGAGCAACAACAAAGCCACAGTAATTCTGAACCAACAAAGATCATCTGCTGTAAATAAACGCAGCAAAATGAAACAGTAACATTTTTAGTCTAAGCTCAACAAGGCTGCTAATGCTACCTTACCTCATTCACTTCAATTTTATTTATTTATTTTATTTATTTAGTGACACATCATACTCATCTCATGGCTCTTCACAGAGTAAGGTCAAGACTTTTCAGTATCAGCTGTGTATACTGTTGTATTCAAGCAGCATCAGACTGGCTGTTCTAGTGATAATAATGCTAGTGAAGCTTATAGGTGTGATAATGTTACTGACAGTGGTGGAATGTAACAAAGTATTTGTACTTTGTTACTGTACTTAGGTATTTTTTTTTTACGTATCTGTACTTACGTAAAAATAATAATGCATACTTTTGATTTTACTCCAGTACATTTCTACAATTTATGCCGTTACTCCTTACATGTTATGAACATAATTTTCTCAAAATCTTGCATGAAAAAAAATAGAGTGATTGCGTTGAGGCGTTGTTTGTCATTGCCAACCAATCAGGTGGTTCTGTTACCTCCAATGATGGCAGAGCGCACATTTGGTCGCAGCACGAGCTGGTGGACTGGCCTGATTCTGGCGAGAAGAAAGGACGTGCAACATCAACATGGACCCAGAGCCAACGTCGGCTGAGCGTGAACCTGAGCCCTCCAGCTCACAGTTAGACAGCCATCTTTGGTGTGTGTGTGTGTTTTGTTCACTTGGTGTGAGTAAAATGCAGAGAGTAATTTCCCCAGGAGGGATCAATAAAGTAATTAAAAAAAAAAAAAAAAAAAAAAAAGGGACAGCCCCAACACTGAGACAATCCCTTGCATGAGTACTTTTACTTTAAAAAAATACTTTAAAGTAAATTTAAAATTAAGTACTTAGTACTTTTACTTAAGTAAGATTCTTGATGTAGTACTTCAACTTTCACTTGAGTAAATGTTTTGCGGGGTATTTGTACTTTTACTTAAGTACAAAGCTTAAGTACTCCCTCCACCACTAATTATTGATAATAACAGCAGCAATGAAAACAGCACCAGTTAATAATAATTATAACAATAATTCAGATCCTGCAGCTCCAGAGTCAGAGATACATGCAGAGTGAGGACAGGGAGACTACGGGAGAGAGAAGACACGAAGTTGCACTTTGAGAACAGAGTGTTCTGCTGGGGTGATAGGCAACTATGAGCTCTTTAAGATAGGATGGAGCTTGGTCATTAAGGGCTTTGCATGTAAGCAGAAGGATTTTGAATTCTATTCCAGATTTTACTGGGAGCCAGTGCAGAGAAGCTAATATGGGAGAAATCTCTTTTCCTAGCTCCAGTCAGCACTCGCACTGCGGCAACTGGAGGCTTCTCAAAGAAATCCTGGGACATTCTCATAATAAAGAATTACAGTAGTGCAGTCTAGAGCTAAGAAATTCACAGACTAGTTTTACAGCGTCCCTTTCAGACAGGATGTTTCTAATTTTCACAATACTGTGCAGGAAGAAGTCTGTCCTAGAGGTTTGTTTTATGTGTGAGCCAAAGGATGTGGTCAGAAATGACTCTCAGATTCCTTACATTAGAACTGGAGGCCATCCACAGTTTTGTGTGTCTTTCTGTGAAGAACACCTTTCCATTCAAAATGCTGCTAAATGTCTTCACTTTGATGCACAGTAATGAACAAAGTTTGTGTTGAATTCACAAAACGTTGGCAGAAAGGAAAGAATGGGAAAAAACACCATATTCACTCATTTGTCCGATGGTTAGCCTTATTGCTAACCAGTCACACCACATAAACAGCCTAAATTAGATACTGTTACATATTAGTAGTAGTTCGTTACCAAGTGAAACCAGATTAAAACAGTAGTCCAATAAAATGAGCTGAATGGATGAAATTTTTATTTCTTCAAATACCCCACAAATTGTGGGTTCACTTTTATATTGTATATATGACACCATTTATTAATGTGATTATTCATTTTACAATGAATGCTTATTTAATATTGAACACTGTTGGCCTCCATACAGCTCCAGTCCCTGCTGCTCATATTGCTGTCCATGGTTCTGAATTATTCCAAATAAAGAATCAAAGTCAAGATTTATGTTAAATGAGAAATAATTAAGACATAATGAGGCTTTAATGCTAATAATAATTTATTAAATTTCAAATATTGTTTCATTTATATCCTTTACACAATGTATTCATGCCATTATTTATTTCATTACTATTTATTTAATATTGAATACTTTGGGGTACCATAGTGATTATACTGGCTATAATCACTATAACAACAGAAAAAGTGTTCAGTGTAGCCTATTTAATTTTTTTTTCTTTATAATGGAGCAAGACCAGAGCTTCTCTTATTTAGCTCTCAGTTCCACCTGCTAGACTTGTTGTCAGGTTGGAGCGAGTGAAAACTACTACATTAAACTTTAACTGTGTCCAATTCATTATATTCCCACTGCTTGGTATGGATTGTGGAAACTAGACATAGAAATACAGTCTAGAAGCATGCAGTCAAGCTGTTCTCTGTGCAAACACTAAGATTTGCAATAAGAGGTAATGCATCTGGATACAGACTGGTCAAGTCAGATTTTTAGATGTTGCCTCTATAAAACATCTTTTTCATCCTCATTACATAGTGGCTTCTTGAAGACTTGGAAACCTCATGATATCAAAGCAGCGTTATGTCTGGCTTCACAGGAGCTACTGTGCACCCTCATTAGCCAGATGCTGTTGCCAGAGGGGACTGTGGTATCAGGGGTAAACTGTTAGTGGCGTCCTTGATTTCCCTTCACAGGAACAGATGTCAGAGGGAGCAAGACTGCCTTGTCATTCCACCTGAGGTTTCTACCCTTTCATTTTCCTGGCATTTTCATGTTAGATTGTTTTTTTGTGTCGAGTGTTTTCTGACACTGACGCTGTGATGACTGGAATAACCTTGCGTATAAAGTGGAATAATGTGTAACAAGACAGCTGTGCTAGTTGGATGAATAAATCAAAACATGCATGTTGCAATGGTGTGTCATTAGCCGAGAAAGTAATTACAGAGCTAAAAAAAAAAAAAATGTGTCAATTCTCAGCTAAATAATGTTACCCTATGCATGCCATTTATTTAGCATAGCTAGAAGGGATCTTGGGTCATTAAGAGTATGTGCACCAAGTGTTTTACTTGCTCATTTTTTTTTCAAATGAGAGGAACTTTAAACAGAGAGAGACAAGAGGGAGATCATTTTTATAAAAGTTACTCAGACACAACCAATTTAAGTGTTGGTGGAGCAGGTAGAAGCACAGCCTTGGTTCTCATAACACATTTTCTAGTTTTCCTCCCCCTCTCTCTTCCTGTGACATCCTTTATCTCTCACTCCTCTCTGCAAATATTTTCCCCATTTGATCCCTTGCTCATTCAGCTACACTCTGTCTTTGCCCTTCTCTGCCTTTGTTTTACTCAGACACGTATACCCACACGTAGCCGGGAAAAGCTTGACATTGCTTATTAGGCAGAAAGCAAACCTGTCTCCTAGAAATTATGCTTCCAGACAACACCAAATATGTTTTACAGGAAAAGTAGCTACTGGCGGAATTATGTTCAGAGGTAATGTATTTTTTTGCTACCGTTATACATGTGACAACAGCAGTGGACTTATCAATAGATGGTTTGGACGGACTGGAGACGGGTTTGTATCCAAGGTCCTGTTTGTGGTGCAGGCTCCAAAAGCACTTAGGTGAAGGTTTGGGAAAGACTGTGGTTTTGGTTAAAGGTTAATAAATGTGTTTAAACCAGATCACAGTCTTTAACAACATATCCTCATTATGTTAATAAAGAAGGTAATCCATTCACAACAGTGTCTCGTACAGAACGGATTTGCTGCTGCTGCTGTTTAGCTGTATTTAGTAGTATTTCATACTAGTAGATCTATCTACGGGGAGAGAAAACAAAACTTTGTTATTTTTCCAAAGTTTTATCCTATTTCCTGTCAAAATAGCCTTGAGGTTACATCGGTCTGTCAGCTTGTCAGTTTGTTTGATAGACTCAATTTTATCTTCAAATCAAAATTGCCACAAACATAAAATCCATCAACAATACCTTAACAATACAGCGCCGTAGTCTGACAAAGCAAACAATATTCAGCCTTGCAGAGACTGAGGTAAAAAACAAAAAGCTTTAAAAGATGAGAACAAACATTACACCTACAACAGGATCGTGCTGATGTTATTGTACCAAAATATGTTTCTGTGAGTCATCCGAGTCCACTAGAGACCATCCCACTTGGAGTACTCACACCCTCAGTTTTTTTTTGCTCCAAACTATTGTAGCTGCACAGATGATGACAAATGATTCAGGGCTTCCAAAAAAAAGTCATAAGGACTGAATTGTCTTTACTGGGCTGAGTGCTAGGAACTTGTTGTCCCTCTAGGTTAGAGATTTTGTCACTGTGCACATGTCAGAGCAAATGCAATTCCAGCTGATGCAATGCCATCTGAGGATTATGGTCTTCTCTGGGCTCCTCTTTTCTGGTGTCCACATTGGTTAAGAATGTATTAAAAATGGCTGAACACGATCTTCAGCTCAGGCTGCACTTTGCCCATGATTCATTTTTCTCATGCTCAGCTTTCCAAACTCACAGTATAATAACTTTTTCTCTGCATCAACTCTGCTGCATTTTGTTGCCTGTCTTCTGTTTTGCCTGTTTATCTTGAACCAGCAACATCTGTGTCTTCTTGATGACATATGCATTTCTGGTGCCCAAACAAACTCGATTAAAGGGGTAAGTCTGCAGATTTCTCCTAAAGGAACAGTTCAACATTTTTACTGAAATATGCTTACTCGCCTTACTCGTCCATGAGGGAATCAGACTGTTTTTTTCTCCCAGCTTCCAGTTTCCTAATTTTTATGCTAAGCTAAGCTAATTGGTTCTAGTTGCATACTTGAAGGAGAACCACACCAATTTTACTTTTAAAAGTTTGTTGACAGGTCTTGGAGAGTACTGAAACAAGCCCTTAGGTTTGCAAGCAGCTTATTATGACCCACTGTTAGGCTTTATTAAACATACCTCTGGTGGCAGGAGTAATTACAATGAGAACAAAGGAGGAAGTTAAGTGATAAAGAACACCACTCACAAGTCTGTCCTCTAACTTTAAGGTAGTACTTGTTTTAACCCAAAACATGATCTCTTACTAAACCTACCCAAGTACTTTTTGTGCAAAAACCTAACCAAACGGTGCCCGTTCCATGACTTCAACCATAACCTACACTCCTATGGGTTGTATTCAATAGGGACAAGTCACTTATATGGGTTAAATGGAAGTGTCAAGTTCCGCCTTTGAGCCAGGGCGGTCTTATTTTGAAAATTTGGTATTTCCTGTTTTATTTTGGTTATGTTTTTCACTGCCTTTTTCTCTCGTCCCAGGTGTCTTGACTTCGCTCTCCTCCTGTGTTCCCTTCAACTCCTGATTACCCTTCCTCCCTTCATGTGGTTCACCTGTGTGTAACTGTCTCCCCTCCCCCTGATGTATTTAGTCCTCGTCCTCCCTGCACTCCTTGCCAGACTGTCTTGTGTGTTTCATTGTGATCCTGCCAAGCTTTCCAGAGCTACTCTCGTGATTATAGTTTCAAGTTATCTAGCTCTTGTATGACCTCCGCCTGTGTTTTTGGATTTCGAGCTAGCTTTCTCCCTGTGGTACTTCCTGGACTGACTTACCGTGTACCAAACTTGGACTGATTAACCTGTTTATTGCCTCTGCGCCTGTGTCCACTCCACTATCACCACCCTGACAGGAAGGACCTGTTCAGAGTACTACTGTGTATGTGGAAAAAAATAAGTTGTATTAAGTCATTTGTGGCTTCAGAATTAGCAGTGTCTGATAATTTGCCCCAAGTAATATCACTTGCGTCAGCAGGGGCTAAAGATTACATGTTTAAAAATGGGAAGAAAAAAAAAACCACACATCTGGGGCCGGATTTAGAAAGAAGCAAGCTCACCAAACCTCTGCAGCCCCTTCTTTATCTCTGCCTGAGGCTAGAGCCTCCAGGCTACATTAGCTCCTACTAGCATAATACAACCTAATCTCCAAACCAGCTGTCAGCAATGGAGTTGCATTGTGGGTAATGTAGGTGCCAGGTTTTGATAAGGAAGAGGAACGTGTGGAATAAAAAAGACAATGTCTCTGGTTCTGCTGAGATAGTTTTGATCTTTTTTTAAAACTGTCCATGGTGAATCCAAAGGTGTTACAGCAGTGCACTGCTAAATCTTTTAACGCACAGAATGACACTGATCCAGCTCCTTACAAGAAAGAGAATAATGCTGAATATTCTTTAACACGCTAACATGCAGACTTACAGGATAGTGAGTTTCACTTTTAGTTTTGAAGAAGGATGGTAAGATGCAGAAGATCCTCTTGAGTGTCTAGATTTGCATTCTGTTTAAGGCAGAAAGTATTAAGTATTCTGTGTGTGAGAGAAACTGTTAATTATACTGAGCTTTTATTGTGTAGATTTGACATATTGTCTGGTAGTACTCTGGCGTAGGTCATGAGAACAAGAACGATTCGTTCTTTGTTTGGGGATTTTCTCACTACATTGAACATGTAAACAGAAATATTAACATTCTTTTATTCCATAATATATACACTCTACATTATCCACAATTAACTCATATACTGCTTATGGGAAAATCTGACCACTTACTGGCATCATTTTAGCAAGTGCACTGCCAATGTGCTTGTTTTGTTTGACAAATAAAGCAATTAAATACTATAATATACTGAGGCAAATGTACAAGTACTGTTGGTCCAAGTAAGAGTATGTTTTGTTTCCATGGTAACATTCTGAATATTGTGCATGTTGATGTCTGCAGGGATATTGATGAATAGGATATGAAGACACTTTAAAACAACATATCCCAACTCTGACCTTAAACACACTGCAGCTTGTATGTATGTAAATGCTCAGATCACTCTGCAGGATGTGCTGCTGTCATCTGCACAGGACAATTTCACTGTATCATTTGGCTGTACCTGGACAATTGTCTGGGCAAGCATTTACATTCGAGCAAATTCTGGCACCTCGATATCATTTGTGTGACAGAGTGAAACTGTTCAACACTTCTTTATATGGATGTTTCTGAATATTTTTAGGTCAGTCAAAACAAGTTGCAGAAAAACATGTCAGAAGAAACAAAGACTGCAGGACCACAGGCTCCAACCAGCATACATTATTAAGAGAGGTTGCAAATCAACCTCATACTCCAGGGTGGACTGAAACTGAAGTGCCTGCAAGTAAATAATAAGTTGCCTACAATAATAAAAATATAAAAACATCGTACAGTATCTGTAAAGAAGATGAATACTTAAACACAAGAAAATACATATTTTAACTCAAGAGGCATGTTTGGGGCCTAAGCGTAAATAACTCTATTCTTAGTGCCTGAAAGCTACAGCTGAATTGAATCCACAGATTCAAAGAGCTTTTGTAAATATGAGTATTTCTATCATTGTTAGTTGGCACAGAAAAGTTTGGTGCATTAATAATCTCCTAGGAAAGCCATAACTTTCTGAGGGTTATCTGGCACTTAGTTTGTTGCTGGTGCTTCAGTTTTCTGTGAGATTTCAGCTAATAAACAGTAAAGAGGGTGCCAAGAGATGAGTCCAACCAACCATTAGCTAAAGGGTCAGCTACATTACACTGGTAATGCATCACACACTGGCCAGACTGTGTGAGAGTTTGGAAACTGAACACAGAAAGGTTAGATTAGGTCAGAATAACAAGAAGCTGCTGCATGATTTGCTCTGGCAGTTAACCAAAATATCAGTGTTTGTGTATTGGTGTGTGTGTCTGTATCATGCCACAATACAAGATAATACAAGCGAATACAACAAAATGCACACTACAACCTCAGAAATCAGAGTTGAACAATATGTGACAAGTCTCACAACTGTGAACTTATTCTTTTGTGTGGTTCATATTGTAATGTGGTTTTGTCTTTTGTGTAACAACAACTCGATTATTCTGCCACGGAGGAGGCAGACTGCAGGTATCACAGCTGTACAGAATATTCTATCTTTTCCAAATTTCCTCTCCTAACCTTGGGATAAGGATTTGCCTCATGAATGAGGAATCGGTCATGTCTTGAACTGAACTGTAGCCTATTTACAGTTGCAAGAAAAAGTATGTGAACCTTTGGGATTATGTGGAGTTTTGCATAAATTGGTCATAAAATGTGCTCTGGACTTCATCTAAGTCACAACAATAGAAAAACACAGTCTGCTTAAAATACACAAACATTATATGTTTTTATTGAACATAACATGTAAACATTCACAGTGCAGGGTGGAAAAAGTATGTGAACCTTTGGACTTAATAACTGTTTGACCCTCCCTTGGCAGCAATAACCTCAACCAAACGTTTCCTGTAGTTGCAGATCAGACCTGCACAACGATCTGGAGTAATTTTGGACCACTCCTCTTCACAAAACTGTTTCAGTGTAGCAATATTCTTGGGATGTCTGGTGTGAATCGCTCTCTTAAGGTCATGCCACAGCATTTCAATCGGGTTGAGGTCAGGACTCTGACTGGGCCACTCCAGAAGGCGTATTTTGTTCTGTTGAAGCCATTCTTTCGTTGAATAACTCGTATGCTTTGGGTCATTGTCCTGTTGCATCACCCATCCTCTGCGGAGCTTCAGTTGGCGGACAGATGGTCGTTTTCCTGCAAAATGTCTAGAATTCATTTTTCCATCAATGACAACAATCCGTCCAGGCCCTGAGGCAGCAAAGCAGCCCCAAACCATGATGCTCCCTCCACCATGTTTTACAGTGGGGATGAGGTTTTGATGTTTTTTTCTCCACACATAGTGTTGTGTGTTTTTTCCAAACAACTCAATTTTGTTTTCATCTGTCCACAGAATATTTTGCAATATTGTGCTCTTTTGCAAACTTCAAACGTGCTGCAATATTTTTTTTGGACAGCAATGGCTTCCTCCATGGTGTCCTCCCATGTATTCCATTCTTGTTTAATGTTTTCCTTATTGTAGATGTGTGAACAAACTGTTCGCATGTGCCAGAGATTTCTGTAAGTCTTTAGCTGACACTCTAGGATTCTTCTTTACCTCATTAAGCATTCTTCACTGTGCTCTTGCGGTCATCTTTACAGGACGACCACGCCTAGGGAGAGTCTGTCTTACCGTGGACACATGAACATCGAGGCTTTTGGAGATACTTTTGTAACCCTTTCCAGCTTCATCCAAGTCAGCAATTCTTGATCGTAGGTCTTCTGAGAGCTCTTTTCTGCGAGGCATGGTTCACATCAGGGAGTGTGTCATGAATCCAGTAAACCCAAAACTGGTGTGTTTTTTTAAAGGGCAGGACAGCTTTCAGCAACACATCCAATATCATAACACTGACTGGACTCAAGGTTGGCTCACTTCTGGCTCCAATTAGCTCTTGGAGAAGTCATTAGGCTGTTTACATGTTATGTTCAATAAAAACATAAAAACATATAATGTTTGTGTAGTATTATTTTAAACAGACTGTGTTTTTCTATTGTTGTGACTTAGATGAAGTTCAGAGCACATTTTATGACCAATTCATGCAAAACTCCACATAAGCCCAAAGGGTTCACATACCTTTTATTGCAACTGTACATTTTCTGTCACATTTGCATCTAATGTTAGTATGAGATGAAGACGTAAATCTTAAAAGTTGTCACTTCTTTAGTGTAGGTCATTTAAGGACAATAAAACTAATTCCTGTTGGTCTTTGCTGTATAAAACTATAAAACAAAATTAGTTATTTATACAATATGTTTATACACAAGAGCTATTCTTAACCATGCAGCATGGCTCTGTGAATGGCAGTGTTAGTCGGTCAGTCACAGAAATATCTCAACGACAATTTGATGGATTCTTTTAAGTTTTGTACAGACGTTCATGGTCACCAGAGGATGAAGCCTCCACGATCCTCTGACTTTTCCTCCAGTGTCACCATGAAGTTGACATTTATGTCTCAACAATGTCTCTCGGATGAACTGCCATGAAATTTGTTAGCATTTTACTCAAAGCGCTGCTACTCACACGTACAGATACACAGAGCAGCTGGCATGGCTGTAGACTCTTAGTCTTGTTTATGTATAAAGCATGAAGGGCTTTCTGTACCACTTTAGCTATAAAAGAAAAATAAACAATAATAGAAATAATAGCCTGATAAAAAATTTCTTAACTCAAGGTCAACTTACTAGATTTTTTTTATAGGGATTTCAGCTGCATCTCATGTCCTTAATCAGCAGAAGGAATTTGCTCGCTCTCCATGAAAGTGGAGGGAAATAAAGTGAATAAATAATAAATAAATACTTGAATATATAAAATATATCATATTTGATCTTACAATGGTGTTATAATATGATATAATATATCATTAATGAATTATCTGTTTATACACTAGTTATGAATACTTCACAGAAGACGCTTAAAATGTGCCTATATGTGCTTACAGCTACATTGTGTGTTTCAGTGTGATATCAAGCCTCTATTTAACTTCTCTGTTGTTTATACAAAATGGGATTAAAAGTTCATTTTCTATGAGAACATTGTAAGTTCTTCACATGTGGGTCAAGTGAGGTGAAGACTGAATTGTCATGAATGCAAATGTGAGCAACTGTCTATCTGAATTAGCGCTGTGATGGACAGGTGAACTGTCCAGGGTGTCAACTGCCTTTAGCCAAAAGCATGCTGGGAAAGGCTCTGGGACTGATGGAATAAGCCACAGAAGAAAATAACATAAATGACTCAGATGTCATGTGATCGGAGGGAATTAGAGAACACAATACTATTGACGCAAAAAGGATTAAAGGATCTGGGTGTAATGGACGAGTCATTTGGCAGTGACTGACAGATGACGGATGATGATGATGGCTGAGTGTTGCAGCTAAACTAGAATTATTTACACGTTTTTCCACACTCTGCTTCTCCTGCGTTAGGGGACTTTCTGCTCCACATTTTTTATGGCTGTAATTAGGACACAGTTCTGCATAAAGTGTCACCATGAGGGAGAATCCTCATACTGTCTCTGTCGGTATACTGTCAACACGTACACACCATGAGACAGCGGGAAAGCCGAGAAACACACATATATACCTGAATAGTCGAGTATTCATAAGCAAATAGACCCATGTATGAGGCATAAACATCTGTCAGATTTAGTAAATGCACTCCAGCAATGCATCTCAAACATTCAATATGTACAGTCGCATCTATGAATAAACTATGGACATTCGCAGACGTGAATAATGAATCATTGAGATTTAAGTGACAAACTGCAGATAAATAGCTGATAACCTCAAGACTCACAGCATGAATTTCTTCCTTTCTCTTCCAAAGTCCACCAGAAGAAATCTGAGAGTAGTGTTATTGCATCATGTATTTGAAGTTGCTTTTCAAAGTGCCTAAAAATGTTCAAAGTCACCTAAAATAGTTTGTGAAAAGATATAAATATGCTCAAAGCAAATGTGAACAATTAAAGCCTCGCAGAGCGTCTTGGCTTTAATAAGGTAGAGTGGTCTCTGTGTACGTGTCTCTCTCCATGTATATATGTGGACACTCAAAGCCAACAACGTATGGGCAACTTGTGGGGACACATTTCCAGAAAAGCAATTGTCTCCATGTCTGTGAAGTATGATTAATAACACACCATTATGGAATGAGGGGCAGAGAGCCTTTGTTGAAGGTATCTTACAGGGTAATTACAAAACACGTACAACAAGCAACAATACAGCCTCCACCAGGAGAGGATTATTTTTTCATTAAATAAGATTTCATCACCAGCAACTAATTATAAAGACATTATGATTGATTAATGACCACTGAAATAAATAGACCGTGGTTACTTGTAGACTACAGCAGTTCAGTGTGGGTTTGTGTGCAGATAATGCAGTTGACTGAACAGTGTACATAGTGTATTAACATAATGCATGTTGACCTCCTCAAGTAAACCCTATAAAGGCTGTTAAAAGTGCCATGGAAAGAGAAATTAATCAGTGACAGTTTTATCCCACAGCCTGTCCAATGAATCCTCCACCTTTCCTGTCTTTTTTATCATTACAGGTCCAATTAAAAAAAATGATCAATTTAACTCGGCTGTAATTTAAGTCATCAGGTTAAATGATGACATTTAATCAAGGCTAAATTTATGTATTAAGTTATGGGGTTCTCTGGAATACAAACACAATTACCATCATAGTAGAAAGAAAGAAAGAAACTGCTGCACCATCCCAGAAAAGTTTCCTTTTACTTTTAAGAAGAGAGATTCAAATTTCAATTTTGTATAATATTGTGATCACTTACATCTGAGATGTCCCCTTAGGACAGAAGAGGAGACAACACAAAATGAATTCTTAACTTTATGAGACTAACTTGTCCCAAATGTGCCAAGACATTGCTTTTGCATGATTCTTTCTCTCTAATACACCAGAGAAGGATTAAGAATGTGCTCCTGATTAAATGACTGTAAACGCTGAATAACTGATTATCTCAGATTGGCTCTGCTTCTTGACATTGAAGCTGTCAAAAAGCTATTTGCAGAAACTGTTTGCAGAAAACTTGTGAAAGAAAATGTGAATTAATGTGCATTCCCATCCACCGCTGCAGAATAAAAGCTCAAACAATGGAAAGCCATGTAAGATATGTTTGCTGTAGATGTGCCTTGGCGCAGGTCAAAAACATAACCACATGAGATCTTTAAAACGTGCAGCTTGATTTCTCAAGCAGAAGAAGGCCACCAAACATCTGAGATTTAAACCCAGCTGCAGTGGATCAAGTATTAATATGATGCAGATTTCTAACAACATTGCTTAGTATCAGCTGTACGGGTCATCTGTGATAAAGTCTGTATTCTATACACATTGCTTTGGAGAGTCTTAATGAACTGAAAAGCCTGTAATAGGCAAAAAGATCTGTAAGCAAATGAATTCTAAGGGGGGATGAAGCAATGCTTGGCCTTCCTCTGACATATACTATATTATGCACTTTTAAATAACACCATCCTCCACACATAACATCTTTATCTGTGAAAGCACAGCAAACTAGCAACTAGGCAAACTAGGTTACTACACAGCTCACTGTAGCAGGATATCTTCATTGTAACAAGTACAGTATTTCAGGCATAGAAAGACTCACTGTATGTTTTCTCCTCTTAAATGACAATCTTTTGTCTGACTACTTTTGTATTACTTCACAGGGACCTGCGGCAGCTGTGGGCATGTCCTTTGCTGTGGCTGGCTATGCTACAAAACCCAGTCTGTGCCATTACAGCTAATGTTAAGATAACTAGCAGACGATAGTTATTTCCTTATGCTATGCTGTTATGTCTGGCTGCTGCTGTGGCTGTCATTGACATTCAGTGTCTATAGCTGTGTAGCCATGGCTGAGGCTGCAGCTGTGATAACTGGGTGTTGCTGTAATTATGGCTACAGTGGTCTGTGATTATGGCTGTGACTGTTCAGATCACCAAGGCTGTGACTCTCAGGTGTTTAATAACATGCAGGTGTTGTGCAGTAGTGAACTGACACAGCTTCACACACAGTCCACAGTTTCAGCGTTTATAGGAACAAGTGGAAAGAATAAGAATCGTTATGAACTGCCGATATCTAAAGGTGTCATAATCAATCATCTCCTCAAGACCAGAACTTAAAAATAGAATCTCCTGTCTGTATGTTGTAGAGTCTATCAGGTAATATATACTGTATGTAAAGTTTATGAGGGCTTGTAAGTAGAGTTAAACATATGACTTATTATTTCAATGCAATGGGTGAATTGAAGTCTGTCTAAGCCTGTACCCAGTGTAAAATTTATTGCCTTGCATTGCTCATCTATCATGCATGCACCATCTGTCTGGGGTTTTCATTCAATTTTTTTTCTCCCTCCTCATATGTATTGTTTCTCTCTTTCACCCTCTGTCTCCCTCACATTGGGCTTCTGTCTTTTTAATATCAGGATTCTGCCAGTGATCAGGTGACAGGGGTGTACACCATGTCAGATTAGCAAGTCTGACATTATTATCCAGAAATGTGTGGGAGACTACAAAGCCCTGTCAAGTGCCAGAAAGGCGCACTGTATAATCTCTCAGTACAAACTCTGCCGCGGGACACAGCAGCTGTTTTTTCTGCAACACCACAAAAGAGGAGAGCAAGCGAGAAGGACCACTCTTTGCTCCCAGATTTGGCCAAATCAGGTTTGACTGCTGTGGTTTTAAACAAGTAATGGACAATATATAGCTGCAGACATGCCCAGAGTGATTACAAAGGATTAGTCATTTGAGGGAAAAGGGAATATCATGAGGAGACAACAAATAGTACAGAGTCAAATGTCTCTCAGCTTCATCTAGCTGGGGCAGCTGTTATAAGACAAATCCTTCCTGCGGGAGGGGAGGACAGATCTAGTTTAGACTACTGCAGCATTGCATAATTTTTTTCTTTTTTTTTTCCTGCCAGATATGTTGGCAAATTATTGACGCTAATAGGCTACCCCACACTGAAGACAGAAAGCTATTTCCTCACAAAATTTTTCAAGTAACATGCATCTGTCTTGCTGGGAGTCCATTTCCAGAGAGATTTGTACTCTTGATGTTTCTCTGACACCATGAACACCACCGAACAGATCCTCCTTTCAAAACATGGCCTAATCAAAACCAAAGAGAGAGCGGCAGAACATCTTGAAAGTTCACGAAGAAAAGAAGCTAGTTTTCCACGGCTCCAAAACACCATAAATTGACTCTTCAAAGCTCAATGGGTGACCTACTTTTGTGCAGCCAATTATATTATGTCTCCCACTTGCATCTTTTTTAAGTGGGTCAAGAAACACGAGAAATCTGAAAATAACTGAACAAAGTTTGGGCGTTTGTACACAGACGGTGTGGTATTTGTTCTTCTTTTCTGACTGATGATTAATAAATGTCTTGGGTTGTCAGAATCCATTAAACAGGAATTACTTAGATGAACAGAAAGCTGTTGACACAAATAGAAAGACAGTTAAGATGAAGTTGTATCATGAACTAATATTAAGGAAGAGTTTTATTAAGAGGAGTTTGGTGTAGGGGCTGAGTTCCTGCTTCCGTTATGCTATGGCTCCTTGCAAATGCATCTTGAGCTTGAGCAGTACAGTGTTCTAATAAACAGAAGTTGCGTTTGCTCTGCATTAGTTTAACATTTCCATGTTTTAGAATTTCAGAATAATTAAGAGTCTGTGAAATCTCATATATCTACTTTGAACTACCACAGGAAGCTCCATTAGCAATGTGAGACACAAAGACAATGACAAATTACGTCTCGGATCATGAACATCCATGCAGCAGAAAAACTGGCATCCTCCGAAACAATCTGCTACTAAACAGTTGCCCGGACGTGATTAATGAGTCAAAGTACCTGACAACAACCACCCAGCTTCACGCCCTGTATGAAAAAGAACAGAATCGGCTTTCATTTGATAATGCCTCAATGTTAAAGGTTTGTGTGGCATTAATCCATATAACATAACATTTTGTCTTTTAGGTCAGATAGCTGACACTGTAAGACAGCATACAGGCCTAACAGCAAATGCAATCATTCATTCTCATACAGATTTCTGTCGGTAAAGCAACAGCATTCAGCATGCATGCAAAGTAGCATTGTCAAATTACAGTTAAGCTCATGAGGGATTTGTTGTTGAATGCAGATGTGGAGGTTAACGGTGCTGAGTGGAATGAAGCACAAAATTTGATAAAATGTCTTTTGGACCTAGAACACCTTCATCAGATGTGTAGATGTTTAAAAACAAACATACCATGGCATTGGTCATTGACCATTTATCAAAATGTTAAAGCGGTATTAATAGTTTGTTTTGATGTTTTTGTTTTTGAAACGTGGACGGAGCAAAACAGGCTGGTTCTTCATCAGCTAAACAAACAGATGTATAATATATTAAATATTTTCATACAAATTTCCCAAAAAAATGCCAAAGTTGTGTACATAATGTTAAATGTGAAAATGTCAGAATCTAAAACGAGAATAAAAACAAGTCCAAATCAATGTTAATGTCATTTCATAGCTTTTCTCAAAGACTTGAAATGTGATTTGAACTAGTCCTGAGACCTGAGACTTCACTCAGACTTTGTTCAACAAACTTAAAAACAGTTATCCAACTAGAATCTCACAGAAATCCTTTTCATGCAATTGTATGAGTGCTGTGCAGGTATCTGTGCTTTTAGAAAACACCACCAGTATCTATACAAATGGCATTAGACAGTGGCAGTCAATCACCAGTCTCTTATTAGCAAGTGAATGTTGTCTACAATTGCTACACGTATCTCGCAGATGGAGGTGTGTGTGTGTGTGTGTGTGTCTTTCTAGTTTACTAGCACATGCACAACAGAATACTGACAATTCTTCTCTCCTTTGCAGTCTTTCTCCAACTGAGTAGGAAAACCATTAGGACAACACGGGACTACTGGGAACCAATGAACCAATCCACTGAAGAGAAAAAAAAAGACTTGGCAGCAAAGCAGTCAGTTTCTTTTAAAACTCCATTACTGTCCCCAGCCCCAACAAGACACAAGACTAAGAGGTCTGAGAGGAATTTCGAATGCTAATTCGAGATGTGAAACAGGGGATAAAGCTTAACAACTCCTATGAGTTTCAACTTACACCTCCACCACAACAAAGCATCTGGCTGCTAAACTCTCCGAGTTAACAAGGCGTGATGTCTCTGTTCCAGCTGATATTTTACCGTCCACTCTGTTGTCTCTCCTCTCTCTGGCTGGATTTCCAACTTTATTTTGCTCTTCTGAGAAAGACTGACAGATTGAAGAGTAGAAGTTTAAAGGCTGGCACCAGTACTTTTTGGACTAAAGCTGCTGAAAGCTCAGCATCAGCGAGTGCCATCATATTACGAGCCCAGATTTTAATAAAAATGCAAACCAATATTTCAGCTAAGTCCTAGTCTTAATGATGCCATGTTTAGAACATAAGGGTATCAGTCTAGTTAGAGTAAGTGTGTGTGTGTGTGTGTGTGTGTGTGTGTGTACTACAAAAGCATGCCCATGAGCGCAGATTGCCTCCAGCATCACACAGGCAGTCTCGGCCATTTGGCAAGCAGGACTATAGTCTCTGTCACCAGGAGGAGTACACAGCACAGCCTGAAGAGGGGAAAGAAGTGGAGGAAGGCAAAGAGCCAACGGACACTCAGAAATAATCACTCTCTCCCCCGTCACCCACACGCTGAGTTCTGTCAGTGCAAATACAGCCACCCACTCACTCTGTCCGAGGTCGTATAAACACTGCAGAGCCAAACTGACACACAGTTCAGCAGGTTTCTGGAGGAAGCATATGCCCAGTAATCACAGTCAGATCCAGACAATGGCAGAGTTCACTGTGGAGCACAAACAGGTCACACAATCTGTGACAGCAAAGTAAACAGCAGTTGCTCTCAAAAGTTTAATGAGAATCCTTGAGTTACTGCCTGGGGAGGAATTGTGGTTTGGCTGTTTTTTTGTTTTTTTTTTAAATGTGACTACAAGTTTATTATGAACAGACTTGTGTGTAAATGAGCAAATATCGAAATTGAAGTTGGAACGAAAAACACAGTTATAAATAAATGTAGCAATCACATTTGCTTTCTCCAGGCTGTGTGGGCGAAGTTTGATCAAACGTGATTGACAGTGCTGTCTCTCAGGTAAAAAAAAAAAAAGAAGCAAAAACCCAACAACTATCATCAACTCTTATTCTGATTGTTATTCTGCAACATTTTAATTGTACAGTGGGTGGAAATAACACCACACCAACTTTTTACTACAAGGCCTTCTAACTTTGGCATCTACCCTTATGATGATGTAGGACCCTGACACTTACAGAAACAAGCTAAAGGAAAACATACGTTTCTGAGGCCTTTAAACAAACAGCAACTTTACATCTCAGCTATTACAGCAAATGGTAACTGTTACTTCATCTAGAGTGTTTTGTACTTTCCATTCCAGTTGGTACGAGAGGCTTTACAGTATCAAGCCTACCTTAAAATTACAAGCTATCCCACCAAGGAGAAAAGTTCTAATTAAAACAAAGACAGGGTTTGAAATGCAGTATGTTTTTGAGGAATTGTTTCTGTCCATTTCCTCCTGTGTGCATCAGATGATTGACAGAAAACAGAGAGCAGAGTGTTGCAGCACAGATTCGAAAACACTCGACTGAGGGAGGCTGAAATAAGATTAAACAGAAACTTTGACCAAATCAAATTAAAAGTAGATGCTTACTGTTGAAGCCGTGCTCTGTTGTTGTCAGACTGCCGTAGAATGAGTGACAGCCATTCAGGGTTTATCTTATCTGACTGGGTAAATACAATGAGATGCTACAGTTTCATTTAGATCTAATGTGACAAATTCAGCTGTATTTTTCCATAAAAACTGTGCCAAGGGCAAATTTATGGCTAATTTCCATCTGTGCAAATATACCTCCACTGCATATCCACGAAAAAAAAGGTTGGAGAGAATGTTACCATCCAACAGTCCAATACCAGCATGTAATAATATAATCTAGCCCACACCTTTCTCACTTGTACAGGAGAATACAGCCACTACATTTCTGAGTGTGCTTTTGTGTGAAAGTGCAATCGCTAGCGGGAGAGAGAAAACGTGTGAATGTGTGTGCGTAAATGCGAGTGTAACGGGCACCAGCAGGCGCTGAGGCTCACTGATCATTTTGGGATGCATATGGTAGAGAGGGTGGGTGGAGAGTGTGGAGAGGATGAGAGCGAGAAATTCTAATTTGCTCAGGGTTGCATGGCATATATTTTGTGCTGATATGTTTACAAAAATACAGGCTGGTGGAATATTCACTGCTGTATTTTGGTGCATTCACCAGTGCGCTCCAAATGTGAATGTGTCATAATACAACACACTGCAACTGCTTCTATGGCTTAGGCTTTTTTTTTTTTTATAACACACACGCATATATCCAGAAATGTCACGTTTTGAGCAATTATAATTTGAAGCATTTTTTTAGCTGGGAGTTGGTACTGAAGAAAGACGTCATGTTCCTGCTCCCTGTCCTCTGCAGCTAACTTTGGCATGAGAGCTGATGCAACTCTGGTGTCTTAAGGTTATCTCTTCCAGAAAGCACCTTCTACAGAATTACAAATAAATGTGTATTCACACCACAGCTTTGAACATGGCAAGGTTGCTGTTTGAGCTGGTTGTGATTACATGTAATGAAGGCATTATTGTTACCTTAATTGGGGCTTAAGAACTAGCAAGTAATTCAAATGTAACTCCAAACGTACTGTTCAATTTATACAGAAGATACAGGAGCTGCATGTTTAGCAATGTCTTGGCAAAAAAAGTGTGACTGTTTGGAACATACTGTGCAAACAGATTGGCAGTGGAGCTGTGACTGTGCTGCAGAAGTGGTTGTAGACATTTCTTTAGACATCCTCCTCAAAATCTTCTCACTAGTAGAATTTACTATATTTAAAAAGATATGTGAAGAGGCCACTCTGTAACATTGTCATTTTATGGCATAATTTAGAAACAGGCCTAATTGTGTGTGTTGGGGCATAGAGTTGAACTTCTGATTGGTTGATACATGGAGATTTCTTCGTCATTCTTTCTGATTGAACTTTTGCTATGATTCATTTGTGATGTGAAGCTACACTGTACATATATTAGTAGATACTATTACAATACTAGTTGATTCAGATTGAAATGAACAGCAAACTTCCACAACAACTCTGCCATCTGTGCTGTAGATCCTGTAGAGCTTCAGAGCTTTTACATTTATTGATGTAAACACCAGGTGACAGGTAAGCCATGTCTCTCATGTCTCTCTCATGTGAAGTGGTGCAATATGTCTTGTAATAAACCTAATCTACATCAGGAAACCAATGACAAACACTTGACAGTACACTGGTCAACTGATAATGTCTTGGAAGTCCAGTACAAGGACACAATACTGAACCAATTTTAAAAAAAAGTCCACACTAAAATTGAATCTATTATCTCAGTCTCAGCATTTGTGCACAAACTATCCCTTTTTCAGTAGCTGAAATTGAGAACAACTGTGATGGCCTAGCTCAACATAAAAAACAGAAGTACACAATGTAAGTTTAATAGGCTATAGCCAGCAGTGTTTTCAGTTTGACATCTTTGCAATTGCTGTAAGCAGCAGAGAAGCTGTGTTTTCACAGGAGGTGTCTGCAGTATCCTTCCACAACATCATACACATCAAGCTGGGATCTGAGCCCCCAGGATCTGTGGGGGTTCAGTGCAAGCTTCACATTCTGGAAAGGAGCTGCTTAAAAAAAAAAAAAAAAAAAAAAAAAGCTGAATCAGTCTGAATTGGTTCCCAGCAATAAGATAAATGCTGTGCTTGTTTTTCAAGCTTGCTTTTGTAATATCCTGTTACAGCATCATTTTTGTCACAATATGAATTACAGAAATAATTCTTCTATACTCCAGCCAGCATTTGAATCTGCATTATTGTACATCTTTTCAATCTGTACTAGTTTTTATATCGCTGTCAAGCCTGTGTATCCTCTGACTAAAGCCTGAAAAGAAACTGCTGGATGGTATGACTGGACTTCTCTTGCAACACGATAGTACTGTGGCAGCTTGGCCACAGTAACCCTGATCCAAGGAAACACTGAATGAAGAAGTAATGGAGTGACAGAATGACCTTCAGACATAGCTGGTGAGGGTCACTGTATGAAACAGGCAGTTGGGTAGCAAGGTCAGTGTGTCGTAGGAGGAGGAGGAGGATGGAGGATATGAGGGAGAAGTCTTTTTATAGGACCGTGCATGGCTCAGAACACTCATGCCCTGCGGGCTCTTAAGAAGAGTCAATTGAGCGACAGAGTCATGAAGGATGTGGAAAAGAGAGAGAGACGGTATAAGAGAGAGAGAGTGAAGCAGAAAGGAGATGGGGATAGCCTGCAAAAGGTTGAACTTGATGTCTTGACTCACAGGGGATAGATTTTCAGGAGCATAACAGCCCATCTGTGCCCTTACATAAAGTGTTTCCCTCAAGTGGGATTGTGAATTGAGAGGGAAATGCCCTAATCTGCACTATTCAGCCTGGTGAAAGAAAAGCCATGTGAACTGTAAAAAGCCAGGACCATCCTAAAGGGCATGTGATGACAGAGAGGTATCATACTTCCCTCCCTCCCACTCTGCTGTTCTCTTTCTGATCCCTTCCCGTCATCCTTTGCCGGGCTTTAGTAGTTACTGTAAACACAAAGTACAGTTCATGATAAAACCCTCCCCTGAAAACAACTGTCAGATCAGAGGTCAAGCTTTGGATTTCTCCACACGTTGAAGTGATGTGCATTGGGTGTAGTAAGCAGGTCACTCTAAATATAAAGACTTTCCCCTCCAAAACCAGTACAAGCACTGGATTATACAGTGTTTTTATCTGCTCTAAGGCAAATATTAACATGTCCAGCTAACTACCTTACCACATACAGCAGTAACCAAATCCAGCATTACCTCCCACACCAGAAGCATTTCACACTGCTTTGGGGAAAAAAACAAGCTGTGTTTGCAACTAGCACATCCACTGTTGTACTTCTCCACTGGGTGGAGGCCAGTCTTCAATGATACTACATCAGTGTTAGCAGCTAATGTTATCCTCTCCTCTCATTCTCAGCTGATAGATTCTCATAGCAACAGTTGTAATTTCAGCTCGCAAAATTGATGGTTGCCTGCTTTTATGTGCCTGAAAAAAAAATTACTACAAATTTTGACTGGTAAATTTGCCATCGTCCTAAACTACACACAAGCCATTTGAGAACAAAATGCTAGCACTATGTGTGGGCTGGGCTTAATCAAATACATTAGCTTCTTTGTTGCTTTGATGCTGTACACAGAATGTTAAGTGCAACATAAAGTAAGTAAAGTAAGACTACATTATACTTACATGTCCAACTTCCAGTCTCATTACATCATGACTTCTTGTGGTTTAGAGTGAAATTGTATTTTTTGACATGTAATACTGTGAAGTGGAAGACACCGTGGACTCTTCCATTAAAAAATAAAATAAGAATTTAAAAAACTGTAGAATGGGCGAGGCTTAAGTTTATTAAGCCTAACTTTCCTGTTATTAAATTTCGAGTTGCTTTTTTTGAATAAGCCATGTAGTGGTGGCCAGTGGGACGCCTCATTTTGATGTGTCCTTAGGCTAGAGCCAATCTGCTGGGCAAACAGCCAAGGAGCAAATGAGAAACGACTGAGCACAAGGCTGTGTTAAGAAACATAATTCATACAAAAACACTCTCAAATTTTCCTTCTAAGCATGTAAATGTAATTCATGATTGACCTCGTTTAGTTTCCATTTAGTTTCTCTTAAATTTTGTTCTTTAACTCATTTAAAAATGTTCCTTTTTTTCAGCATTCTAAGTTTTTTTTTTTTCAAGCATGTTACTTTTCTTATCATCAAAGAAAAAAAAGAGAGAAAGAGTGAAAGGAGGAGGGAGGGAGGGAGGGAGCTTCTCCCTCAGAAATTGCTTTCATAATGTGACCGTGATGTGAACTTTGTCATCAGTATAGCATGTATCAGTCTGAAAAGGTTTGATGACCAGTTGCATCCTGCCAAATATTTATGTGTTTCTATGGAGCACAGTCTGTTTCAAAGTATGGGAATAGGGAAATAGAAGAAAAGGAGATAAAATGGGAGAATGGCAGAGGGAGGGGGGAGGTTCTGGCTTGTTACCATGGTACCTGAGCTCAGCGATGCTGCAGAAGTATTAAATATCACTGAGGGTCCTTTTGCTTTTGATCCAACTCTTCCAGACGTAGGCTGCTCCTCCTCAACATCCTGGCAGGATGGGTGCTTGGCTGGAGAAACACATCAGTCACCTGAGAAGAGAGAAACATTCATACACAGTAACACAGGCATAGTTTCACAAACCGATACAGCACTCAACATATAACAGCAGGATGAAGTACAGGTTCTCATTAGCCAGGTGTACCATTCTGTGAAGGACAAGTACCTCCTGAAATATTCATGGAGATGCATTATTTTCATCTCTTTGAAAGGATGGTGCCAGATTTTGTCACAGCAATGAAGTCAAGTCAAGATATACATGGAATTTGGAAATGTCATTTCCATGACAGTGTGTATAAAGACCATATTTCTTTTTGTTGTCATTGCTTATAATTCATAGAACATCACCTTTCCTCCTTAAAAGGAATGTGTTTGGCTTTTCCAGCTGAGAGGAATTTGCATGCAAGAAGGATCTAAAGCTCTAGGAATACCAGCATGAATAATGTGAATAAATATGAAAAGGTGACTTGAAAACAGATGTTTAACCAGGCCATTTTAAACACGGTGCATTGAATCATACAAAAACAGTTATACCAAAAATGGAGACCAGTTAGCTTCAAGTGCAACACCTGTACCAGCACCTATCACTTCTGTGTACCTCATTCATATTTTTACATTTGTATAAAAACATATCTCATGGGTCTTATGCAGAAGGCAGTAAACTCACTGAGTGAGAGTGAAAGTGAAAATCCTGGTGTGAAATAACATGAAACATAATTTGACATAGTATTCAGTTGGCATTGCTAAACATGTCCTTTTTATATAATTATTGGGCAGCTAAAGCAAAGAATATGTCAGTTAACGTTAGATAACAACAAGCATACCAAAGCCATCAAACCCAGACTGGTAAGAGATTAATCCACCTGTAAACATGTGTCGAGTAAACAGCCATGCTGCTAAGAAGCTTCATATGATCCAGGCAGTAACAAGCTACCTTGCCAACAAGAAAGAAAGTCGAACTACCAATGAAGACATAGCCTTCATTTCTTGGTTGTCCATCTGAGGCTTTCTGTTTCCCTTCAGCTCAGAACTCAGTTTTGGGTTAAAGTACATTCTTGCATGAGCAACATCTTGTTTTTCATTTAGTTGTACTATAGTCTCACCTGGAACAGTCAGACTTCTACTTTTTTTGTCAGTTCAGTTTAACAGCGATCAAGTCTTTACACCTCATTACTCCTTTCCTAGTTTCAACACTATCGTCTCATTTAACAATAAAATTCAAAGATTTCAGTTCCCAGACCAGACCATTTCTTCTTATCAGGAAAGCAATAGTCTGTAGAGAGGCACAACTCTGGAGAAAAAGTCAGTTGTGAGGAGAAGAAGCTATTTTCTATGAGCACTAAACGCTCAAGCTACAGAATATTTATGTCAATGAGCAAGAATTACTATCCCCTGGGTGAAGTGGCCCAAGGTATAGTTATGGATATGGGATGTGGTTTATGTTCAGGTCAAGTTGTAGTGAAGTACTGTCAGGTGGAGGAGGATGGAAGGAAGAAGTGCAAATAGCGTGTGTCTTTAAGTGGTTTATTGATGCCTGTCGAGAAAGAACCAGAGAGTGTTTCTAATCACAACCGACACCCTGTCTCTGTGCTGAGAGGATGGCTTTGAGAAGAAGGTGTTGGAACCTCTTAACAAGATCAAGCAGCCTGGTTTATCCTTCCAGCAATCTAAACAGAAAACAAGACTCAGAGTCTATAGGCACACTGCAGCCCTGTGAGGCTGTAATGATCAGTACATACTAGAAAAGTTGTGAAAAATGGAGAGGCAGCTTTGCTATTCTTCGGGTTGTTGCTATTAGATCCAGATATTAGATCGATCCACACATATCTGATGTTTTCAATTTGTTTCGTGAGCTTTTATGTACATCATGATTTATTTGCTGAGCCTGTTTCCATGGTACTTTGTATGTATTTTATTTTTATGAATACACAAACTTTTCCATTTGTTTGTTGGCCATTGTCTGTTTGAGAGGGGTTGTTATTTTTACTGTAACCAATCAGAAGCAAGGGATACACTGGACACTTGCACATTTTTCACCTCAATCAACAGAAATATGCAGATTTAACAGTTGTTCCTGTATAGTTTGGGGTATTTCGCAGGTATTCGCCTCTAACGGCCAATGGGAGTACTCCTTCCGGAAAGGAGGTGGGGCCTGCCTCCATAGAGATAACTATACTAACCACAGCGACGTTTATTTCAAGTACAGCTGGAATAAAGTAACAGATACAGATTTTCAAATTTTACCTGGTCGTCCTAGAGTTTCGCTGATTTGTCTCCAAGCCCTCTCCTTTCCTGCTCTGTCTCTGGTAGTTACAGAACTTGTGTCGCGCAGCTCGGGACGCCCACAGACTGCGACGATAAGTTTTTTTTTTTTTTTTTTTTTTTTTTTTTTGCTACGATAAGTTTTTCCTCCCCATGTGGTTGTTGGTGGAGTCAAGAGAATCTCGACGCTGATAGGCTTTCGTGACACAGCGTGACAGGTTTTCGCTCAAGTTGAGATAGTTTCAGCGCTCGCGGACGCCCACATGCGGGTATTCGAGTCTTCGCATTGACTTCGTACCGCTGGAAAAATTCTCTTCGCGTTTGGTCTGAACACACCTTTACAAATGTACTGTGGTGTTCTTTATCTTCCCTGCAGTTGACTGTACAGCTGATAAATCACTCCTCAGTGGCTTCTCAACCGCTTTCAGATACATTAGGGCTTTTTAATTCGTCTGTAGAGCAATTTCTGTAAAATTAAACACTAAAACCATCTAGTGATGATTTAAGTGTTCAAGGAAGACCTTGCCAGTGAAGACATCTTTTATTTAACCAACAGCCACAGTACAGCACTATGGTTTCTTGTTCAGTGTTTATGAAAAGTGCAGCATTATCATATAAATCAGGAGAATTTTAAACTGTAAAAAAAAATGCATTCATGTTTATAACCTTGATCTATAGTGCTTACAGCACCTTAAGAATGTGTTTAGCTTAAAAATCTACATAAAAGTATGACTTACAGCATGCATTTAAAATAAATGCAGCAATATGAGTGTAATGCAGTGCTTCCGTTCAACTTGATATAAATGACTAATCTCTGTGGAGAGCAACCAAATCAGCAAATACATGCTGTGAAGGATTGGGCATCGTGTCAGTTATTGCTAAGCATGCATCCAGGGTGCCATCAAATCCAATCCCCGCACTGATGATGTTTAAACAAATCAGTGACATCCGTCATCTCCAATGAGAGCATGACCAGTGAGTCAATACCCTAATTAACCGTTTGAACACATGCTTGTGTAGATAAGGAACCGTGTGTCTGATGGCCCAGCTCTGACAGACCAGATTATTTTCAAATGTCGAACTTAAGCTAGCAGATCAGGAAACCAAGACATCCTATAAGTATGTATGCATATTGTGCATAAAGTACAGTACAGATAAACTGCTGGGTACAAATTTAGAGGCGATGCGACACTAACCCACTCTGTGTTACAAAATCAGATTACAAAAATCTTGAGGAAATCCAATGTCCGAACAAGGAACTGGTAAATGATTTATTGCTCGTAATGACTCAGCATTACTCATATAAGGGGGTATTCTGCGCCAAAACTGCTATGGGGTGTAACAAATGCGTGCAAATGCTCCACAACGTGATTCACACCACTAATTACCCCTGTCAAATAGAAAACCTCATTCCTAAAGGGAAAAGAACATTAATATGTATGAATGAAAGAGACATTATAAGAACATCATAGTTTGCCACATTTTTGTTTGAACAGTCAGTTGATTTCACATTAATAACCAACTGATTAATTGCCTGACAGGATTTGAAATGGACACTCGGGAAGGGCTTAGAATTTAGCCTGAGGCTCATTATCCAATCAATGACTGTTGTTACTGTATGCCTTTTTTTTTTTTTTTTAAATGGGGGGCTTTGGTTCTTGAGAAAGTAATCATACCCAGCTCAATGTGAGCTTTCTCAGCAAATGCACAGTGAATTTTGGATGCATTCATTAAGAACTCTAACACCTACATCTGTTTAAAATTCTGAGCTGATTGATTTGCATCCTAAATGTGGGTGTTCCTGCTGATTAGGTGCTGAAACAACGATGGTGCAGGAAAGACTACTAGTTACCATTCTTGAAATCTACCATTCCCAAAATGGTTCACGGACCCATTCTTATTGGGTCACCGGTTGGCCGAGTAAAGTGCATAACAATGCTGCGATATGTGAATCCATTATCCTAATTAGAATAGAAGAAGAGCGTTCGATTTTGCTACGCTGCTCAGTTCATATGCTCAGCCCCCTGTCAGTGGCTGGTAGATGGTCGCATTTTAAAATGTTCATTTCCCACCCTGGTGTGCGTGTGACTAATGTGGTGGTGACAAGTCAGAATGTGAATTTTTAATGATAATATCCTCTCTGTCATCCACCAGGCATTCAGAGGGAACAGAGCGGCACTGAAGTCATCATACCAAGTCAGCATCCACATTGCCAAGTCAAAGAAGCCCCATTCCATTGGGGAGCAGCCGATAAAACCACATTTAAAAGATGCGTGTCTCTCTGTCTTGGGTGAGGAAGCAGTGAGCAAAGTTAGGTCTGTTTTACTCTCAAGTAATGGCAGAATCAGGACGTGGCAGTGGACAGGCAGTGGACATTCAAACGTCAATTACAGAGGGAATATTGGAACACAAAATGTTTTCACTGCAGCGAGATGAGTCTTCTGGTGTTGCTGGGATTCCCCAGTTAATGATCTTTGCCAGATACATCAGTGGTAAGAATATCAAAGAGGAGTTCCTGTTCTGTGACTGGCTGCACACAACAACAGGGGGAGAGGATATTTTCAGAGCAGAGGACGCAAATTTGAAAGGCCTCAAACTGGAATGCATTCATGGAATGGCTCATATTCATAGAGGCCAGCAAAGCATTACAGTGCAACCTGGGAGAAGTTTTTGATATGGTTGCGAGAGCTGTGAATTTAATTAATCAAAAAGCAACCACTACAATCAGGGCTCTTCACAGAGCTATGCAGGGAAATGAGGGCAGAGCATCAGCACCTGCTCTCTCTCTGTGAGGTGAGGTGGCTCACCAAGGGAAGAGTTCTGCAGAGAGTGTGGGAGCTGAGAGAAGATGTCAGGGCCTATCTCAAGAAAGAAGAGCCTATCCTTGCAAGCACATTTTCAGGATAAGCGGTGGCTCAGCATGATTTACATACCCTTGTGGACATTTTCAACAAGCTCAACACATTGAACACAAACCTTCAAGGAAAGGAGAACAGCATACAGGAGCTCAAGGGCATAGGTTTGGTGTGTGCTTACACTCACACATAAAGAGCCTGACTGCACAATGTTTACACAGTGTTGTTTGAACTGAATGTGTGTTTGTGCTGATATAACTTGCCTCAAACTTTTTCTCAGATTTTAAACAGATAAATTCAAATTTAACTTAAATTCATAGAAATCATGGCATGGTAGATTTTCAAGAAAATGTTACAAGATGTGAGCCATTTTCAGTTCTCACCTTAGATTCTGTGGTTCTGTCCTTCTTTTTGTTGAACTGGGTGACAGAACCACAGTAAAGCTCAGTGTCATCTTTAAATTACATCAAAAAAACGTTTTATCTATTATTTTGTATTCAGCTCCAGAACTTATGGCAAAATCTCACACTAGCTCACCTGTGAGCCTGCAACTCACCTGTCGGAAGTGTCTGTGTTGATTTTCAGAAAAAAATGATGCAAATCAGTTGGACAAGCTGTGGCTAATGTACTTTATAAATAATGTTCATGTGTTAATGACCCACATGCAGTAAGAACTGTGCTCTTGATCCATTCATGGAAAGGGGGAGGGAACCATTAAATAGTAAATATTTCTTCAGCTAATATCAAAGAAGATACATGTTTGGGGTGATTACAGAACAGAGGCTAAGCTCAGTCGTTGCTTCTTCTTTAAAAAGGACCGGAAGTCTTAATTCGCTTTGGGAAGCACTTTCGCCTAACAAGTGAACAAACACTTAACAACTGAAATTTAAATATATCATATATTAATATAATATATTCATATATAATGACACTCCTAATGAAACTTTGTGAACATGGTAAACATGGTACCTGCTCAGCATCGTCATTGTGAGTATGTTGACATTGGTATTTCACTTTGGAGTAGTGTGGCATGTAGTAGAGCAATGGTAGTAACAGACAGGGAAAATTGTTTTAATTCTGACCAGTGTGAACCTGTGCACTAGTTGCTGGTCATTGTATAGAGCCTCTCAAAGTTACATCATATCATATTAATCCAATATTAATATCACTAATAGGATTACTTTACCGTTTTACAAACTTGATTTCTCAGGTCAATATATTCTAAATCTCAATGTAAGGCTATTTAAGTATTACACTCTGTTGTGGTACACTCTGCTGGGAACACAAAGATAGAGGAAATTCTCTTTTCAATCATAGATGAAGTGTTTTGGCTCTGAATCCAAAAGCAGGACATTTTGTTCTTCTATATGTATCCAAATGGTAAAGTGTAATGGGAATTGCGTGCATGCAGAGAAACAACCAGTCTGTATAATTTGGGCTGATGTCATCACTGTTTGGCTGCTGCCATTCTTATGTATGTGGACTTTCCATGTGCAAAATGTTAAATTATTGATAAAAATTTGAGAGTTGCTCAATAATTAATTTGATCATGGTGATTTAAAATCTTAAGGATGTTCTGGCATTGTGGGGCTTTTCAGAGATGTTGAAAGTTATCCCATCGGGGGGCAGATAATGCAAAGAAGTTTGCTCTACACAATGGCTTTGATTCATTAACAGAATCAGAATCAGAAGCATTTATTGTCATTGTACAAGAATACAACGAAATTATAGCAGTCTAGAATGAATGAGAGGTGAACTGTGCATGTGCACAGCTTGATGCAAACAAATACTTTTATAGGCTATTTGATATGTAGATGCTCATTATCAAAAAACTCACCCAGTGTTAGAGGCTGTAGATATTGATTAATGACAGTGTAATATATCATAACTTCAAAGCATGAAGTTTTCCAGATCAAATGTACTTTATCAAAACACTGGGCAGAATAGTTTTGTCAGTGCAGTTCAGCCCAGCACAGTGTGAGAGACCAACAAGCTGTAAACCATGATTGTTAAAGGATTAGCCCTATCAGCATGCTCCTTTTTAATAGTTTTTGGCTTAGAAAACAGCTTCATTATAACTTCTAAGCACTTGAATTAAAGAATAAATTAAAAACGGCTAACAAATCTGCTCTGACTCATCTTGTTTATGTGAGTGCATGTTTACAATGGGCCTCCTGGTGTAAAACTCGGGAGAAATCCTTTTGGGTTTTTTGCTTCTATTCATCTCTGGAAAATGCTGGAGTGATTAATGTATTTTCACTACTGGTGGTGCATTGTTTATCTTTGTTCTCCACCTTGGTGTGCATCAGCGCTGGTGACAAGATTGCGTCATGTGGTTATATCCTCATTAAATGTGGCTTGTGTCTGTGCGCTGGTCCAAAGATAACTCACAGCTCATGGATCATCACTTAATGGCATTTCAGTTTCCTTTCTAATTTTACCAAAGACCATGACCCAAACATGCTGCATTTCAGCAAAACAGATGATGGTGTGTAAACAGAATCTGAATGGAACTAAAATCTGCTATTGAGCCCTAACTGGAGCTTAACATTTAGTCACTGGATTGAACTTCAACTCACTCTTCACTTCCTTAAATTAAATTCTGAAAAGTGTCCAGGCTTGTTATTCATGTAATCCTAGACAGTTAAGTCTTTCTTTGTGAATATGAGCCATTTCTGGAGCAGCTCCAGTGACAGTGAATAAAAGTCAGATTTTGTGTACACAGGGGGAATGCCCAGGTTCTTTTTCCTGTGATTCTGGCACATTTTGTAACTATTATTATTTCTGTTTCAAAAAGCTCATTTGGGTAAACATTTCCAATGTGAATGAGGTTTTGCCTTGACATTACATGTTGAGGTTCTGGTCCATGTCTGAAGATATTAATTGAACTTTAGATTCTTTAGATTAAAGCACTTTAATATATTGTATCAATCATAATTAGGAATAGGATTATACATCAGTAGAGGTTTTTGTAAGCTAAATAGCAGGACAGGTGTATTGTTGTAACATATTGGATGGCATCCTGAACAACACATGTAGCATTTGAAGAGCCTATTCATCATCATATAGCACCATCTGTGTTGGCCAGATTTCCTGGCTTCTATATATGTGAAGCCAACCACACCCTCTTTTGCTTTTAATTAATTATATTGCTGACATAAAACAAACTACTTGTTCTGCACTTTAAGAATCTAAGTTTGCAGTTTGGACTGAGTATGTTTCAATAAGCTCTTATGTGACATGATAAAATACAAAGGGCTTCCTTTATACCTGTTTTCAGTATTTGTATGAGTACACCTGACCAAATCATACCATGCGCAATCTTGCCCACATTTAGAGATCTTGCTCTAAATTGCCTCTTATATTTACTCACACTTAAAAGCAAAAGCACCGTCTGATATGACAGAAATTCTAAACAACAATTAACAGCACCAACTCAAACCATTAAGTAGGTCAAGTGACAGAGGAAAAATCTGTAGCAGAAAATAATTATATATTTCACATTTAAAGCCTTCCAAAGGGTGAATATTCTCTTTGTGTATATTTTTAGACAGATCTCACAATGAACTGCTTAACAAATGCTCGAGGGCCACTGAAGAGCTATCTATGCTGCTTTGAAATCCTTTGAAAGGTAATACATGATTCTGTCAATTAAACCTCAAACTAGGAACCCCAAGTCCATTACAGGAGGAGAGCCACAGTAGTTTGCTTTGCCTGACTGCTTTGCACCCTGTCACATCAGTAGCTGTATTTGGTTTGACCAAATAAATTATATTTGCACACTGAATGGCCTGATTTCTAATGATGCACTTTGAAGTTAAGAAGCGTTGGGACCACAAGCACAAGGAGGTGTGTGTGTGTGTGTGTGTGTGTGTGTGTGTGTGTGTGTGTGTGTGTGTGTGTGTGTGTGTGTGTGTGTGTGTAAGAAAGAGAGAGAGAGAGGGGGAGAGAGACAGTGAAAGTGATGCCATCTGTCACTTCTTACGTTTGTATTCTTTTTATTTATTTTTCATTTATATCTTTCCCCAATGAAGAATGCCAATTGCCAAAAGCCAGTGAAATAAAATAATAAAAATACAGTGAATACAATGGGTTCTTTAAACTCCAACTGGTAGTCATACCCATCAGTGTTGTATAATACATGGACATTTTTTATGTTCATGATGCTAAAGCACTGTCAACCCTTTTTGGCCTGATCGTATACCGTAGTTCAGCCCCCCCACAACTCCGGTTGCTTAGTAACGCTCCCAAACTTCAAACACGGATGGTGGAATAGTTAAGGTTTAGCGTCAAAATTAACGAACTGATTTGTGCTATTTGTTCGCTTTTAAACATTAGCGTCAAAACCGGCTGTTATTAGTTTTACGATAACACAAATAATAAACGCGTATTAACCTGATAACTTTCACCAGACATGGAGCTGGATGTTCGTCAGTATCTAACCAAGGCAAAGGAACAACAAGGTTTGTTATGTAATAGTTGTAATAGGTGTATTTACAACTGTAAAGAGTTGTGATAGTAAGCTGTACTCACCGTGGATATCTCTATTTTATAGACTCTGGAGCTCTGCAGTCAGCTTACCATTTAATCAAGGACATGACAGCAGCTGGGACCAGCCGACGAACCCCACACATTTCCCCAGAGTTGTACGTCGTTTGTGCGGAAACAGCTCTACAGGTGAGAGGTTCAGGAGGGGATGGCTCATTGTAAGCTTTTTCTGAATGTAGACTCCGTAAGATTATTACAGAATAATTGTTTTTGAATAATGACCAATTAACAGGTTTCGAGGTGATAGTTATTTTTCCATATTACACATGCAACACGACAATCCACCTCGAAATGCCAAGTTTTCCTGTCCTGCCGAGTTTAATTTTACACTCTAAACTGCATCTTAGGTTTCTAAAATGCCCCATATCACAAGAACATTACACGTGATCTCAGTCTCCTCAAGGGTACCCTCACTAACAGGTTAATTTGAGCAAATATCAGCCATAGTCACCTCAATACCTAATCTGTGTTAATAAAAATACAGTGAATACAATGGGTTCTTTAAACTCCTAATCTGTGTTAATAATAAATGCTCTTAATTGTGTTAAATTCTACAGATAACAAGATAAATTTTGTGGAATTAAACTGCAACAAACCCAACCCCCACTGACTAAATGGCACCATGAGCTTTATACCATGTGTTTACCTAAATTAAGGTCAGCCTGAGTAGGCCTACACATTGGCCTACAGTCAGCATTAGACTGCTGAAATGCTGAAATCCTCAGTATAAAAGACTGATGTGAGAAAACATATGCTACAAATGTGCCTACAACCTTGTCCTCCAAGTGCTGTGAGGAGTGTTTTCAGCACATAAGTGCTGAGATGTCACAAAAGACATGATGCTTCAAGCAGGCTCCAAGAATGAAAGATTTGCATCTGACTGTGAAAAATGTGGAGCTAATTTATATTAGTAAATGCTTGCTCCTGTGATGATACATAGGCATCTTCTTCTGTGGAGGTTCCTGAATTATTATCAACATCATGGCATGTATAAGGGATTTATTGGGTATGACTAAATAAAGCAGGATCTAGATCATTTCTGGACTCTTGGTTGATTAACGCCAGTGCTTTGTTAGTGAAACAGGTACTGATGGAGAGAATCATGGAAATAAAACCTCTGAAGAAACCTCTTCTGAAATAGTCTAATCACACACATCATTATGTCACTGTTTTTGTACAGTAACTTTAGTTAGCTAAATCTAACTATTCTCCCAGTAGGGAATAGTAATGAATATTCACTAATGTAGACTGAACTGTCCCGGGGCAAGGGAGACATATTTGAATAATGAAACACAGTGATATTCCATAATGTGATTTGTTCTCTCTTCTTTATGTCATGCAGCAAGTTTTCACAGTGAAAAATGCAGTTTGCCTTGAAGTCGTGGGCTTGAGTGAATACTGAATTAGTCCTCACCCTCAACAGAGCTATATCACATTCTGCAGTTTAAAAAAAAAAAAAGCATGAATATTCCTGTTGCTTAAAGACATTTTCTAACGCATTGATTTCAAGTTCATCACTGTTTCACTTGTTTTATGATTTTCCAGCATGAGAGAAAAAAAAATCATCTAACAATTACCGGTAAAATCTTACAGTTTGTTAAAATTTATCTTTTGGGATTATCTCCCCTGACTGCACAGCAATTCCTTGGATGAAAACTACCCTGTGTGAACTTGTGACAATTAGCTGTAAGAAGTATATAACACAGTATCCTCAAGGAAAACAGCCCATAATTCTTTTTTTTTTCATTAATAAATAGGCATCTCATATAAATTAAGCCGTTTCTGACTCGTTTTAATAATGTATCAAACACTGAGAAACGCTGCTGATACGATATAGCAGTGGATAAGGTTGAAATATTCATTTTGTTTGGCCTTTGTGTATCTCTTTCTCTGTGTTTTCAGCTGGGTTGTTTGGAGATAAGCACAGCGTGTCTAAAGATGTACTTTGAAGGGAATCCGCCGGCTAATCAATTTTTGTGTCGAGCCTACCTCTGCCAGGGCCAGCTGAAGTCTCCGCCGGCCACTGGGGCTGTGGTGAGGACAGTAAATTGGACACATCTCCTCAAGGGAGTTGTGTGCGTTTGTGTGTCTGTTCCAATGAGGCATACACACATACACAATTATTGTGGAGATATACTGTACTTATTTACACTTACAATGGAGCAGATATCCTAGCTCCACAAACAAACTCTAGTGGTTTTGCCATTTTTTTCACAGTGTGATTCAGTCTTTAAGGCATATAGCCCCTTGTCTTTTCCCAGTTTGTGCAGTTAAAAGTTTTTCTTGGTGTTTTATCAAGCTGTTGCCTCCATTGAATAATCTGTTTGTCTGATCTTTGTATGTTTGAATGATGTGACACTTCCCCCTCTGCATTATTTTCTTAGGAAGACTTTGAAGAGGCTGTGATGTATTTTCTCAAAGCAACTGAAATTTCAAAGCATGAACCAGGGTATGTAACCTCTCAGAAGTATGTTTGGCTTTGTTCTAACAGTGTCACCAAAGTTGATCAATTTATGCCATGTACAGTTTATCATCTCTGATGTTTTTCGCCAATTGCACCCGTAAAAACATGTAATGAAAGTGAAATGTTCACAACAGTGAATGTTTTTAAATCAGGAGGCTTCAGTCTGCTGCACCGAAATATTCTGGGACATGAAGGTTTGAAAGAACATTGTTGAAATATAACATGATTCTTCATGCTTTGCTTTGACCTTTTATTCACAAGTCGATGATATTCAGCATGTATCTTTCTAAAATTTAACAGCTTAGTGGAAGTGTCTGCGAGCAGGGCAAAAGGAGTGATAAATGTTTATGTAATAATAGAAATGATGAAAGACAAAGTCCCCTTTGTTACTTTCACTGAAATATGTGTTTGGAGATACTGGTGCAGCCTTTGCAACCAATCAGCACAGAATCTCTGTCCTAATGAACTCATAACCTGTCAATAAAAGGGCTGAATGAGCTACATAAATTAACACCAAAGGGAATACATATCTTATACATCCAGCACAGACTAATGCGTAACACATTCTCTGGTGAATAAATTAGCAGCACTCACACTGTTTTCTCTTAAACAGCGCCTTGAATTCATAAATTTCACTTATTTCTCATAGAAAGGCTCATACAGAGTGCTCTCCTGAGGCTCGTTGGACCATGGTTAATCCACACACATTTGCAATTCACAGGACTGCTCCAAACAGAGTTGACACTTGGTCTGAATTTAGTTTTACTAAGAAATGAAATGGCTTGTATGTGCATCATATAAATGATTCAGTAATCTTGTTTGCTTCCTCTGCATGTGGTTTGTGTCTTACAGATACCACTTCATGGTGTTCAATGCCTCAGTCCTATATTTCCAGACAGTGCGTCCTCTCCTGCAGCCGGGGCGGTGCCTCCACCTGGTTCCCTCCCTCAAGCAGGTGGTCCAAAATCTGGAGGAGGTGGCAGACCAAGACCACAGCTGGAGGGCTGAACTCATGATGCAAGTGACCCCGCAATGCTCTCTTACTTCCCTTTCATGAACAAGTCCAGTCCTGATTCTGTCCAGTCTCCTGCTACATTCATAGAGATGACGCACAGTTAATTAACCAGCAGCTCATTGATGAGCACAGCTTTGTGACTGTCCAGTTAATTGGCTGCCTTTTCTCTCCAGCAGAAGAGAACAAGAGAATCTGTTTCAGTGTAAGCTGTTTTATCATGTTCTGCCACGACACCTCCTGCCCAAATGTTAGTTTTATATTTGTTTAGAGGGTGGGGATGGAATGGGGGGCATTATATATGACTTCCTTTCAAATCTCACTTTGTATGGTCACTTTGTACTTTGTATGTTCTTTGTAACATTGGATACATCTCCTCAGCTCACCTCACAAAATATAAGAAACGTCTTTCAGCAGAATGCAATACAATTCTACAGCACCACAGTGTCAGTAAAAACTGAACATCACAAGATTAAAAAAGGAAAGGCTATTATATTTCACTGTATTGGATTGTGTTGAATGTACAGTAGATGCAGAGGTGTACACACAGTAATAAACTGAGAACTTGGGGTGTAGTCCAGTGGAGGCTACTCCAGTAAAACTCACTTCATGACACCATTTCCCTTTTTTTGTGAAAGAAGCCCAGTAACCCTTTAAGTTTGCAAGACACTGTTCTTTCACAACCAGTTGTCATGATTGTCTTTGACTCTCTGTTTTTATTCAGGCACCTGATCAAATGTCTTGTCGACTCTGGGAAAATGGAGGATGCCACAAGTTTTGCTGGAGTTACAGAAGAACTGATCAAGTCACATACCCCACATCTTTATCCAAGACTCTACACATTACTGGTAAACAGAAACTCTCACTAAAATTATAAGATTTAAGGACTTTTTTGTAGCATTTATTTTGGACGTTACAAAATCAAATCAAATCAAATGAATCAAATGAAAAACATGTATCTCCACTATTATTATTATTATGTATAGCAGTAGAAGTAGTAGTAGTAGTAGTATATACTGTATCTGTATGTGGAACTTGCATTGTGATGTGTTCTATTCCTCCTTCTCTCTCTCGCCCACCCACCCACATCCCTGTCACCAAGAGCTTGTTCATGGTTATCTGTCTTTGGAGTCCTTTTCATGCCGTTCATTGAGTTTCATTTGAAAAAAAAATGTGGATGATAAATCAAGTGTGATGTACACCTTTACTCTTCTGTTCTTAGGTACAGCACAATCTGGCAGAGCCTGATGTCCTTATTGAAATGAGCAGGCAGTACACCACCTTAGCAGTCATTTACAAAATACAGGAATTTAAAAAGTAAGCAAAGTTTTTGTGTTATAATTAACTAAAGGTTTTTTTCTGCTCTGACTTTGGTGCAGGATTGTTTTGCAGAAGTCACTGTTTTTATGCTGTCACAATGAAAGCCAGTTCCATCTATTTGCAGCTGAGATAAACAAGTTGTACTGTAGCTGTAGTTGTCCAAAAAAAGAAGTCCTTGATCTGCTTTAAATAATGTTTTCTTGTCAACAATTGTGGAAGCAGGACCGTGTTTGAAAGCATGTGCTCTATTGATTGATTGCATGTTTACTTTTTAGAAAGCTTCTAGATAATAATAGAATCAAGTTGACTCATAACCTTCACCTGTTATCACTTTAGTAATGATCAAATCAAGGACCTGGTATGTACATGCCTTTTGAAGTCTACCATTCTGTATTTGTAACCTACAATGTTTATTTTTTTATACATGCTATGTTTTTGTAAGCTTTAGGACTTACAGAGGGATATTGATAAGTGCGTCATCCTAAAGCTTTAGTGCCTTCAGCTAACTTGGAAGCTCTGTAAACACCAAACCTGGGTCAATAGTCCAGTGATCCGCTGGCTCTCAGCTTAGCCTGTGGCGTCCCATAGTGGACAGGTTTATCTGGCTGCCTGCATACATTAACAGTATAGTAACATGGTTTCTTGTGCGGCACACTGTAGTACAAACCCTTTTCTGCAGGCATGTACTCAACATGTCAGAGCTCCTTATGGCTTTTCAGCTCAGCTATAAACGCTGACAGCATGAGTCAGGCTGAGCCAGCCAATTGTCAGCATCATATAGGTTATTTTGCCTAAGCTTCGTGTACTGTTTGGTGTGAGAGGGCAAAGGAAAATACAGATGCATGCATACTCCTGGATGCTTAATGTACACTGACAAGTTTTCCTGTTGTTTGTAGCAGATTAGAAGAAAGAAATAAGGATGAGCTGACGAAAGAGGATTCTGCCAAGCTTGAGGAGATTTTCCATCTCCTGGTGAATTGTACAAATGCATCCTCTACGCCCGTGAACCTCAGCCCTCTTCAGAGCCCAGTCTCTATCGAACCAGCTGACAGGTCTGTGACCCAAACTGTCCTGATCAAATCACCTACCTAACCAGCTTACCCTTGTTACCCCCCTGTCCTCTTCTTAAACCTTCCACCACCACAAACCCACATACAGATATCCCAGGGGCAGTACATGACTCAGATTACTGTACTGAAGTGTTGTGAATTGTATAAATTATGTTTTATCTGGGATTTGCAGAGTTGCCTTCCTCCTGGAGCTGGCTCTGTTGGCCTTGCAAGTGAAGCATCAGAAAGTAGCTGTCGACTGTTTGAAAGAGCTAAAGTGGGCAAGAGAGGCTGTGAGTGTCCGATATTCTCTTGAAACCTCAGGCAATATGGTGGCTCCATGCTGTAACTGTACATACTATGAAAACATGCAAATTTATGCATGGAATTTGACATCCCCTCTTAAGAAGGTGCCAGACAATAGATGGGATTAATTAGCTGAGCTCATACGCGAAAGCTAAAGAGGTTGCTGCAGTTTTTGATTTCTCTCAGCAACGTAGCATTTATGTCACTGAAAGGTGTGGAGGTTTTTCAGAAATTCGCACCTTTTGCTCTTAGGTGAATTAGGTGAAATATAATAATTAAAAAATAATTAGCCACATTGCATGTGCAAGATGTTTTGGGATAGAATATGATTAAATAGTTTGTAGTGTCGCTCTCTTTTCTATGCATGCTGACTTGACTGACTGAAATCACATGTGTGTTTGTCTTTTCTAGAGTATTGGCCAACGCATAATAATGGAATGTGTCAGCTGTGAAATCAACGTGCTGAGGAAAGAGGCGAAGATGAATGACTATTCCAAAGCCAGTGTGGAGGTGCTCGATCATACACATGAATTATCAGCCATGTGTTTCCTCTGCATGTTATAATGCAGGCAGTGGACCCATTGGCAGAGGCTTGATTAACTGTTCAGTAATATTTCAGTAATCTCATTCTTTGTTTAAAGGCAGTAAATCCAGAAATCCCCCTTCACTTGAATAGGTGTCCCTGGTTTAAGGATCTGCTGACCCATTGAGAAGCGCTTCATCTACCATAGAGTTTCAGCGGGGACCTGTAATTATCATATAATCACCCTAATAGATTTTCAGGAGTTTTTCCTCTCTTAGAAGAAAAAAAATCTTGGGGGCAGTAGGCTCATGTAATCTCATTTCACACCATATAATATTTTGGTGTGAAAATTGTCACCTTTAAGAATTGGCTCCACATATTCAATCCAGTTCAATCCAAGTACACTTGGCAAGTACACAGACGTGTTGGGCTGTCATTGCTTTTTAGTAGAGATCCTCAGTCTGTAGTTTTAATCCCACAGGCACGGCTAAAGGAGATAGGCAAGCTGGATCAGTGGCTGCAGACTGCAGTGAGAGAGGGGGACCCTCAGGCTGTACAGGCAGTGTGTGCTACCCAGTGGAGATTCTGCCTGCCCCTACTGCAGCACAACCTCAGGAAGCACGTCAAGACACCTCTGCTCAGAGTGGTCCAAGTACTGGAAGACATGCAGAGGTTTACACCTTCTTCAAATTCATCATGATACAGGGCTTTGTGTTTATGTCTTAGCGCTTTTAATTTTGTTTTTATTGTTGTGTTTGCATTTCACTTTTGCTTAAGTTTGCAAAAATGACACACAAACAAATTCAACACTGAAGTCCACAGGAGCACTGTTTTTAAATACAATATGCAGTATAGTATCATGGGTCTGTGACAGCTCAAATTATGTGTTAATGTAATAATGTAGTTTTAATAATGTTTTTTCTGGTGATGTAGACTGATCAGCACTCACCATCAAAATACTTTCTTAAACACTGTTCTTCAGCTATATATACATATATATATATATATATATATATAGCATGTGTTTGTGTGTTACATTTGGATCAAGTTATTGTGTTATTATGATAATTTTGTGGTAAGACAGACAAACTTTTTTGTCAGTTTTCTTTTTACTGTTATAAGTAAATTTGTGTTTGTTACGATTACTAAGAACCATGACTTAGATATATTTCAAAATGACATAAGTAGACATCATGAGTATCTCCTAATTTTGTACTGTCATAATATAATAGTTTAAGCTGGAAACGCTTGTGTGTTATTTTCACAGTATGTTGCTAGAGATGCGCTGTCAAGTCCACTCAGAGCTGGCAGTGATTGAAGAGAAGGAGGGGCGCCTTGAAGCTTCTTTGACTCACCTTCAGAAAGCCATGCTGCTGGATAACGGGACACAACGCGAACGCCTGTCGTCAGCTTTGCGCCTCCTGCAACTCAGAAGGACACTTTATCAAACACCCTCCCGACCCGAGGATAAAGCCGCTATGCTTATGCAGCAGGTTTTCAATCCTTCTGCATCAAACAGTCTAATATTATGCAATATAACAATTGTTTAAAGCTGGTGTTGAAGTCAAATAATTCAAAATATTAAGTGACATGCAGTGTGCAGCTGTAAAGAAACATGAATAAGTGTAATTAGTATGCCTAATACTTTTAAATTGTATTCTCCTGTGCTTGGCAAGTTAATACTTACATCCAGCCCTTCTCTCTCTTTCTCAGGCTAAGGATATGCAACCCCAAGATAAGACAGACACTCGCCCCATCCTGGTTTCTGTGGGTGTCCTTTTGGGCCCTGATGATTTCCAGATGGTGCTGGATGGAGACAACACCTACGAAAGTAGGCTTTTTCTTTTTTGCTTTCAGTTTTCACCAAGACACAGTGACATTCTTTTTAATTTGAAGGGTGGTCTCTTGTAGGGACAGTTTGAAACACAGCCATATTTACTGAGCCATTTATCTGCACCAGGAATGAAACATTTCATTAAACTTTTGTAAACGGGCAGTTTACTGAATATACCCCAGATACCTCTTATCTGAGGTATATTCTGCCTGCAGTAAAGTGCATATTTCTCCTTTATGCATAAACTGCATAAAGGGAAAGATGAGAAAATGTCATAAGTGTCTGACTATTTTATAGCATGTGGAGTCAAGGACCAGTGGTTTGGTATTCATTATGTTTTAACATTACACTCAGTCAACTGTAAAATTACTTTAGGTTGTTGATAAGACATTTACAGTGTATATTTTGTCCACCCTCCACCTACTAGGTTTTGGGCCTCTGCTGAATCTGCTGCTTGTCTCTCTGCCTCTTTTTGTTGGTGGCTTTAGTACACCAATATATTTTTTCAATATACAATTTTTCTTTGCACTTCATTTATTGAGTCCCACAGATCAGGGAATATAAAGTATAGAACTAAATAATCACATCTTTATCTTATGTGTTAGCTGTCTGAGCTCTCCTCCACTCCCAGAATGCACCTGGAAAGCAGTCCTCTGCGCTGATTGTGAAATGAGCCCCTGTCTGAATAAAGCAGGCACTGATTACACGCAGATTACGAGGGAAAACTGAATGAACGTCACAGAGCAAAATTGGTGTACACTGTCCTGTATGCAGATCTGTTCCTTGGTCTCCAAGTGTGAACAGAAAGTCTGTCACTGGCAGTGTTAAACTTTGTTGCAAGGCTGTGTGCGATTTCTCAGAGAATCAGCTTGTGTTCCTGTGTAGCTCACAGTGAGTCTCCATCAACTGTGTGCAGTGGATCATGGAGCAGGAGGGCCTTTGATCTCAGACTCATTCCAGACTCCTTGGTCCATAGCACCAAGTGAGCATTCAGCAGTCGTTATGATCCTGGAAAGAGCTCACCTCTGACTGCTAGTCTGAGGGTTTCTAATGCAGGCATGGGTTAAAAGCTCTGGTCCCTGGAGGCACCTCTTGTTTTTATCTATAAACCTCAAGCACCCCCTAAATGAACACTTAATCATTGTGTTCTTAGCTTCAAAGCCAGCACACTAAGTAACCCTTGAGACTAGAAGAATTAATTAATTAATGCTGCTACAGTTTTGAATTGTACCTCAGACATTCCTCAATAAGAGGTGTGTGCATGAGTGTGTTTGCACATTTCAACTCTCAGGGTGAGCATGTAGGCACTGGAGCCTTTTGCTTCTTTAAAACACACCAGTCCAATTCTCAGACCTGTAGTCATAATTCAGGCAAAACAAATGCTTGAATTCCCCCTTTGATGTCAGTGGGTATGAATAAAATCTGGGCTAAGTTCCTTCGCTTTTTGTTTAGTTCTACCTGTCCAATCTGAATACACTGCAATTAATAGCTTCCCTGTTTGAAAGTATTGGCAGTGTTGGAAATGGGCCATTTACTCATGTATCCCCTTCGATCTATTTCCTTTTGCTTATATGGAAATGGCATAAGGCTAATTATGCAACTTCCTGAAAAAGTTAACATTCTCACAATAAATATGAGTGCACATTTATTCCATGCTCTATAAATTATAATTATTTAGGTCTGAGAAGTTGTGCAACAGAATGACCAGACCTTTTGTTATGAATAATAGTAAAAAAAACTCGTATCGATTAATTCCTTAGAGAAAATGAAGACATTTTCCCAGCAGTATTTATAAAGTCTGACTAATGCAAACAGTACTTGTACAACAATTGTCTAGTTCCCGTAGGCAGTCTTGGATCTGGACCAGTGGCTCAGCTCTGTGCTAAGGCTCAGCATCACTCTGCATCTTTGCAGAGGTTAGATGGACATCTGGCCAGACAAGGTGGTGACGCTGACAGCACAGACAGGTGTGTGTGTGTTTTATTTAAATGTATTAAATGTGACTATGTTTGTATGTGTATAAATACAAGCAAAAGCCTTTTTTTTCTATCTTCTTAACAGTATAAAGTTTTCTCATATCATCATTTTAGCTGTCAGGTTTCCCAGAAACCCAGTTGGAAAATTGCCTGTATAATCGGCCTTTTATTCCTTGTTGAATTTATTACTTCTTGCTTTTGCTGAACATTAGATTATAATGAATGTTTGATCCATTGGTCCTCTGTGCAGTTAAAGTTGTTGTGTGACTGTAAGTCTGTAATATTCTATTACATCTCCTTATTCAGAGCACATAACTGAGTTCCCCCTGTTTGTTCATATCATTACATTTAAAATTGTGGACATCCGAAATGGCAGGCTTTAAGGTCAGGAGAGAACAAAACCATTACTAAGAGCAGAAATGTATTATTCATAGTCCTGCAAACAAACTGTTCCCTTGCCCTGATCTTCACGTTTTAAAAAGGAATCATATCTAAATTTTCTTTTTTCTTTTTTTTGGGGGGCTGTTCAAGGATGAAATTGTGGGCAACACTGGTGAAGACAGCCAGAAAACACAAAGTTTGGGATGTGTGCCGAGCTGCTTGTCGATTCTGTTTGCTTTACGATGATGGGAGGTGGAAGATTTCCAAATCTGACAGTAAGATTATGAATGATCCTAGAAGTGATGGTAATGTACCGGAAATGTTCCTGATGCAGGAGTTATTAGAACATAAGCATGCTTTAGAGAGAACTGCTGTGTGATCTAGTTTGTAGAACTCTGTGTTATCATTAGCAGGATTATAAAATTATCTTAGCTCATTGTTCATCCACCCATTATCCATACTGCTTATCCTCTTAAGGGTGATGGGTGGTGAGGGGAGCTGGAGCCAATCCCAGCTGACACAAGGAAAATTAACTAGCAAATTAGATCCATAACAATAGAACAGATCTGTATGAATGAGTATTGCCAATGAAAAGACACAGGTGGACAGGAAGTAGCATTAGAAGTAGTAACAGCGGATGTAACAGTGTTCATTCAGGGAGGAGAGGACTGTTGTCACTGAGAGAACTCACATCAAAGATTTTGTCAATTGTCTCCAGAATGCAGCTGCTCGGAGGAGCAGAGCTGTGCAGAATGTCTTCATGGCTGCAGTGAAAGCCAAACCTGTGTGACTGACCTACTGCGCCTTTTAGCTGAAATCCGCTTCATCAGTGCTGAGGTGTGTGCTTACTAACTCATGCCACCTGATACACACATGCACAATTTTCCACAAAAACAGGTTTCACATCAATCAGTCCTGATTGGTTGGTTGACCACACCTATGGTCACCATGGCAACCACACGTGTGGTTTAATACTGCAAACAGAAACGGTTATTACAGCTGAAGAGCAACTGGTGTATCTGCGGGGCACAGCAGAGTTTGTTACATTGAGGAGGTGGACGTGTGCGGCCTGTCACCAGCAGCTCACTAAGGCTGCTCCTTCACTGTTCCATTACTCTTGTGTGTTTTACCAGTTTGATTGTTTAATGTGAGCCAGCAACAGCAGGATGTTCTATTTCCATTAACAATAACTTTATATACAGTACAGATCTGATACACTGTAAATAGATCAAACCCTAAAGAGCAGCCATTATCAGTAACATAAAATTATGCTGGATCATTCCTTGTGGAGGCAGTTTGAATCCAGTGTGGTAATGGTGTACTCTACTACTAACAATAAAAACTATGATAATGGTTACCTAATTGAAATACACAGAATGGCCATGGCAGACACTTTTAAGCTGTCTGACTTTCATAGTGACCTTTTTCAATTATTATGCTACATTACGTTAATATACATAATTTACCAAGAGCAGTAGAAAGACTAGATTCACATGTTCTGCTCTACCAGCTTCTTATTTCAAACTTATTTGGATGTAGATGTTTTCTGTAGTGAGGTGGTCATGTTGACAAATACTTAATGAACTATCTGTGATCATAGGAACATTATACTTTATTTTTGTAGCTTGAACTCTTTGAAATATGAGATTAGAAGCAAAGTCTGCTCGCAGTAGTAAACATGCAGTATACGAATTTTTAACAAGCCCTTGAGGTAGATGTTGATTGTTCGGAGTCAGAAATTGTTGTGCTTGTCTTATGAGCTTGTCTTATTGTGTAATCGCACTTCCCATCAAGCCTGCAGCTCCAAGTCTTTATTAAGTCCTTAGAGACATAAACCTGACAGCACTTTGAAGAAAATGGAGACAACTATCCACAGCAACTACATGACCTTTCCAAAACTGACACACACTGTAGCCTCTCTGCTTGCTCCTCTCATGTATCTCTCTCTTTGTTCTATAACACGTAGGTATGATTTTTTTTTCTAAGAATGGGGTTATAATTAATTACATGAAGACAGAATGGAGGGACACTGCAGTAAAATGCTTTTTCCTTTGATCTGCTATAGCTGAACTTTAACAGCTCTAGAGAAGCTGTCATTCCCTTAGTGGGAGGTCTTCTCTTATCCTTTTATTATGAAGTTGTCAAGACAGGAAGTCATCTTTAATATTATCTTTTAAGGTACAGAAATGAAAGTACTCTGTCTTGCTCAGGCCACCATCCAAAAGCTGCGAATGGAGGGGGTGCATCTTAACAGCCCTGCTGTCCCCCCGCAGGAGAGAGGGGTTTATGTGTCTGAAGAGGAGCCACACTGGCTTATTTACAGGTGAAAACACAACATATACACGCATATCTTTGTATCATAAAACTACAATATTTTGTCTGTTTTGTGTATCTTTTCTGTATACTGTGCTGTATATGTCTGGTTTATTATTTGAATATCACAGATTTTTATGCTTTTTTCATTTTAAATCAGAAGTTGTAATATTAAATGCTTTTACTCTGTACATGGCCATATGTAAATATATGCCACTGCAACAAAATAGGCAGCAAAATAAGAAAACAGAAGTCTGATGGGACAGGATTAACTCTTTGTGACCACATCTCCTCACATTTTTTGTTTTTGTTTTTTTTTACATTTTGTTGTCTTTTGTTTTGTTATCCCATGTTATTGTTATAAAATGGAAAAAAAAAGGTTTTGGCAAAATTATGATTTAAGTTGGTTTTAAAAAAAAATTGGCTAGGCCCAAATTTTTTGGGTTTGGCCTCTACATACATTATCTGTTGTTCTGTTAGTTAAGCTGTAAAATATAAGTGTGTAAAGGACTGTGAATAGTCTTTTAAAGTGAGTAAATTTGTGGAACTGGTCAGAAATAATCATAGGCAGTGCTGGGAATAACAATATCTCCTCAACTCTTAAACCAAAACTACCAGTCACACACCAATTATGTGATATAAAACAAGGCTTCAAACATCATCACTGATGTGATTAACTTCAGAAGATAAAGACCAAGATGTTGTAGATGTACGCTACAAAGCTCCAGGATCAGACACTGAGGTCAGGATGGTTATCTTGCTCATTTATCTCCAGCACATTACATTCTGAGGGCTGAGAGCTATCACTGTGCACCCAGGTGCTCCAACCATTTTCTATTGAATACTTCATTAGATATAACTCATCTGACATTGTCAAGCTGGGGTTCCACTCTTCCTTTTGCATCATGCAGAAAAACTTGCCAGAAAGCAAGCTGCTTTTCTTCAGCAGATGGAACTATTCATGTAGAGGACAAGCAACTTTTTTAATTCATTGACCTTTTCACCTTTAGATGAGACGACACCATGTGGCCACCATACTGTTGTATTTTTCTCTCTCACAAACAAACCCAATTTTCTCTCTCCCTTTTCCACTCTCTCTGCACCTCTCTACCTCTCTCAACCAGAGACTGGATCCAGGCTCTGTCTGCCTACGCCACCTCCAACTTCTTGCGGGCAGCAGAGCTTGGATCAGAGATCAGGGAGCCGTGGGTGGTTGCAAATGCAGCCATTTACCTGTGGAACTACAGCAGCAACTTATTGGCAGCTGGGGAATACCAACGCCTGCTTCCCCCTTTCCAGAGTCTGGTGGAGATGCTACGAAAGATAGAGTGTGCTGGGTAGGCTGGGTCTCTAAATAACCCTAATCATTCAGTTAGACACTAAAGTTTCTGTGTTTGTTCTGTAGAGCTTGTAAATTTTATTTTTGTTCACTGCTTAAAAAAAAGGACAAAGCTGCTCCTCTGACAGTGAATGAAAGACTAATTTTGTGCAGTTGCTGCTGCCGATGAACTTCATCATTCATCAGTGTTATTGTAAACAGGTCTGAAGCAGAATGTCACATGCGTTTGATAAAAACTCATTCACAGAATGTCAGCATTTGCAGAAACACGAAACATAGTTGTTTTCAGACTGATGACTGTACATATTTTAAATTACTCGTTGGGTCTTTGCACGAGCCCAGCAGTCATTTTCTCAGCCCTCAGTGGACTACTGTGTATACAGAGTCAGTTCAGGTGAAACATTATTACTTTCTCAGCTAATGGCACCAGTATGTACACTTGTCCTATGAAAATCATTTTAGACACGGTCAAAGTGTACTTCTGAAAAAGGAATTCTCTATGGCAATATAACTAAGTCACAGAACAAGAGGCAGTTTAAGCTCTGCTTTTATTGAGAAGGTCTCCTGACTGGGGAGTTTTCTTTGTTGCAGTATTTTCTTGTTTGATCAAAAGAAGCAGTGAATATTTACAAAAATACACCAAACTGTCCTTGGATATAGCAATAATTATGTGACATTCTCACATGGCTAAGTCAACATACGTTTTCCTGTCCAAATTTGTAGTAAGGGTTTATGCTTTCAGGAAGAACAAAAGCTTTTTCCAGATTTTCTCAGTTTGGAGCATTCTTTGTTTTGTGTTTCTCAGGAATCGTGCCTTGGTCGTGCTGTTGTGTGATGCTGTGGCCCGGGGCTTGATCCAGCCCCTGTGTGAACTAGCCAGTGCCATGTCAGGTGACAAGGGTAAAAACAGAGCTGAGAACAGGATGGAGAAGGCTGCCACTGTCCATGGGGCTTTCTTAGACCCTGCTGCCCTGCAGGATGTCCACAAGGCATTAGAGGTATGTCAGTGTGCATATGTGGGAGCAGGATGGGCACTTGCAAAATTATAACCAAAGTTAGATACACACTTTTCAAATTTACATAAAGGCCTCACACATCACTATACACCTGCATAAAATGTCCTTTTTTAACCATATTGTTATTTTAAAACTCCCTACTTCATCATTAATTTGTAAAACAGTGAATGGAGTCACTATATTTGCATAGAGACAAAAGAAGCTTCTTAACTGGGGACTACAGTACTTACAGGACAACAGCAACTATCTGATATGACTTGAGGGACAATTGCACAATTACTGATTTTGTCCAAGACTTCTCGAGAAGATAAGACATCATCAGTGTTGAAGGACGGGTGAGGTTGACAGAAAACATGATAGTTTTTTAGAGTTTGGAAACCTTGCGTTATCATGCAACACGCAACCAGCTTTTCTGACACCTACATTTACATTACAAAGTAATCAACAACACGTTTCATTCCCTCTCAGACCCACTGTGCTGTTTTAGGCTTCATTTTCAGTGTCTGATTCCACTGTGAAAACAATGTCTGAAATCCCAGCATTCAAAGCAAGAACTCACTGGAATCTCTGAAAAGAGTTGAAAGGAGTGTGTTGAGGAGTGTGTGTGTATAACCTTTGAATGGAGTTTGCTGAAAATTTGAAAGACGTGATCTGAAACTCACATTTTAATCTGTTGTACAGATATTACGCTGCAAACATTATGCGTGATACAGTTTACACACTGTCAACTGTTTCAAAATTTTTAACTTTCTAGTCACATTTTTTCACAGTTTGAATCATCAGCGTTTGCTTTCAACCGTACAAATGTTCTCTTAATTGTATGGATCATACAGATCCTGAGCTGTTCTATAGAAAAAATGGGAAGCTTTTTCATGTTATTTTGGAGCTATCAAACTTTATGTCATCCTCCCTAAAATGTGTCTGGCAAGTTGCTAGTACATCTATCCACCGAAATGTATCTCAGCTGTGAGGTGCAGTATTATTTTGTCAAAAACTTAATGGGGACTCCAGAACAGACAAGAATACAAAGAAAAAAGCCACCTGGTGCATGTTGAGGCTTAGCACTCAAGGCAAGAAAGGATTATAGATGCAGACATTGTTTAGGTTTCACTCAGTATGTTTTTGCATCTGTATCTAAGAAATACAAGGCCTCTCAGGAAGCATTGCTTCCTCCTTGATATGATTTTATGACACATGTAGAAGCATCACAGGTCAAAAGTTTACGGATCTCCGGGTATATTTGGTTATCTCATTCATCCACATTACTCATCAAACGAATGCAAGCACAAACACACATGCCTTCAAACTCACGTTTCATGACTGTGTGTCTTTGGGCCTTTGGAGTCTGATATCTCTGTTCTCTTTGCTGCAGTTGCCAATTAAACCCTGTTTCCTTTTCTATTCAAAGGATCCACCATGAATATCAGCTCTAACTCCAGATGAAAGGCACTTTATCAGTGAATTATTAACTAAATTCCATCGTATCTGTTTCCTTTTTGAAGGGAAGATAAAAAAAACGAGCCTTTCCAACACAGCTTTTATAACTAGTCTACAGCACATCAGGCTGACAGGCTTGCAGAAGGCCTTGAGCTAGAGAAAGTCCAGGGTGTGCAGTGTCTTCCAGATATCTATCATAATATATACTATTTGATAGATGATTTTACTGATATAAACATTTTAAATATTATTTAGAATAATCCTGAATATATTAATGTTGTGGCTTTTTTTTAATGAGCTCCTCAGACTGCTAATACTGTAGCAGGTTCTTCTAGCTGATTGTTGTTTTCTACACTTCCTCCTAGCTGTGTGACTACGCCCTTCGCATGTCCAACTGTAACATCCCAGGGGAGACGGTCTCAATCGCAGCGAAGAAACAGGTGTTGGCCACATGGGTACAGGTCAAGAGACTGTTGCAACAGCAGATTGGCCCAAAGATCGACATTAAAGATGAGGTACCATTTTCTTTGTCAGTCCACCTAGGTTGCTAATCTAATCTAATCCTAATCAGCATTTGAATTGCCCATACGATATTACACTGTGGTCATTGTGCAGGCACACTTGGCATTAGGGTTACAATTCTGGCTGATTAAGTTTTTTGTATTTACCCAAGCAGTCTTTGGATGCTGACTATGAGTATGTTTTTACTTACAGTTTTTCTCCATTGCTTTGGGACATTGCCTAAAAACAAAAGGTCCATTTTGAGAACAGGTTATTTAAACAATAAAGCTGTCTAGCAGTTTGTGAAAGAACAAAAGTATGCTCCAAAAGTGTTGTGCCGCCAAAAGTCATAAAATCAACATGATCACACATTGGTGCTTAAAAACTACTCACTCAAGATACATGAAGCCAAAAGAAGAAATAGTAATTTTTCGATACATTGCACCAAAACAAAAGTGTACAACTACAGTCATTTAGTGGTGATAAACTAAACTAAAGTGAAAACAACAAAACATTTCAGGCTGTGTATCTTTCATTTACATTGGGCCACACCACAACTACAGTAATATTCTCCCTGCACGTGCAGCAAAGATAAGATCCAACCTCGGCATGACTGCAGTAATGTCATCAGAAGTCTATGGCCTCAGTGAGCGAGGTGTTGAAAAAAATCTCACTTTGAAGACAGAGGGAACACTGGCTTTCAAGATCCACTGAGCAGCTCCACAATGATGAAAACTCACATTGTGGATTATGACACTATAACAAAGTTGGACAAATGTTGCCCCTCTGTAGATTTTCCCACCTTACATTCACACTCCAATACACCATAGCTGCTTTCCCTTTACATACATGTGTGTGCATCTTTTCTCACAGTCGTCAACACCAGAGAAATGGACTTGTCTTGACACTTAATGTTCTCTTTGGACATCTTTCAACATCTGTACTGCCTGCACTTGTGTTCTGCAAAAGTTCAGTGTGGTGGTTGTGAGACAAGTAAAGAGAAAGCAGAGTGCATTGAAACAGTGGTGAAAAACTGAAAAAAAAAAATGGTTTTAAATAATGACAAAAAAAACAACAAAAACCCTCCAGTATTGCAAATTTTGTGATGTAACAAGGATGATTAAGACGTAAAGCTATTTTCATACATTCTTATGTAATTACTTTCTTTTTTACTTGACATATTTTACTTTTACTTGTACTGCATCTAAGATAAAAATGGCCACTTGGAAATCTTTTTACTGCACTACAGAATATGTGAAATGTACAGCAGGACGGATCCTCGCTGAGACAAATGTATGGCTCAGTGTCAAAACATAATCATGTCACATTCATAATGTATTCTGCATTATGGTCTACTCACTGTTCTTTTATAATGTGCTTATGATATTGCAGGTTTACGGTGCTTGACATTTTTATTAATCTTCTGGATGTTGTAGGTGTTACTTCTACCATGTCCATATTACAACATTGTATCTGCTGCTCTTTGATCATCTCCGGATGTCACATTTCCTGATTGTTCTGCTTTACCTTGGGACAAAAATGTGGGGAAAGCACTTATGTAATTTGTCAGTTAAATGGACTATTATTCACCATAATCCTATGACCATTTGTCAGCCAAGAATTTCCTGCCCTACATTAGTCCCCTCTGCCTGATGTGCTTTGAGTCACAGCTAAATGAGGTTTGTTTCTTGCCATGCAAATTAAGAAACGCAGTGTTAATATAAATGGGGTTTATCTCTAATTGCAATCAATAAATCATTCATCAACTCATTTTCTACACAATAGGAAGTCATACATTATCAACAAGGCCATCTCTGGGATATTTGGAACACATATAATATGATAATCATACTGCAGGTCCATGTATTATTTATAAGCAAATAGTAATACATGTATGCGTCTTTTCTATAATTAAACTTAAGGGAGGACTGAACTGAATGCTCAGTATGCATTGTTCTCTCCCCCATTTACAGTGTGAGAACGAGGGAGAGTCAGCGATGACTCGTGTGCTGGTTGGAGTGGAGATGCTCCAGTGTAATAGAAACCCGAGGCATATGGAGTTCTCTGTTCCCAGTCTCTCCACAGTACGTGCTTCTCTGTTCATGTTTTCCTACTGTGCCTGTTGCCCAGATGGTAACAACAGATGCCACGATGACCCATGCCTTCAGAGTCTGTCTGAATCTCATCATGTATCAATACCTTCAATATACTGTAGCTCCCACGATCATCATACTCCCTCTTCTTTACAGTTATAAAGACTTTCCTACACTCTGCTTGCCGTGTCCTATCCCTCCTTTTTCCTTTTCCTTCACAGATTTTCTTAATCCTTCTTCTACCAACCATTCATTCTCCTCATTCCTTTGTTGCTGTCTTCTTCCCCTGCCTCCTACTTTCTCCTTTGTTCCTTTACTTCCTGCCTATGGTTTCTTTTCCCCGTGTTTCCTTATACTTTTTCTTTTACTCTAACACCCAGGCTTTCTTTTTATTTACTTCCTCCTTCTGTCTTTACCCTCGCCAATGCTGTCTAGATTTCTATCCCTTCCTTTTCTTTTCCTTTGTTTCATCACCTTTCCCTCCCCCCGCTTTCATTCACTACTTCCTATTTTCCCCCATTCCCTGCTTGTATTACTAAATTTCCTGCTATTTAGTCCATCGTTTCCCTCCCTTCTTTTCATTACCTCCCCTCTTTTTTTCCACCCTCCCTCTTGTAACTTCTTTTCTCTCACTTTCTCCTCCCCTCTTTTCCCCACACCTCCTCTTCTCATGTTTTTGCGCTCCCCTCCTTCTTCCTTTTCCCTCACCACCTCCATTTTCCTCCCCTCCCCTCTCCTCTCTCTTGTCACCTAAAGCTGGTGAGCATGGCATCAGAATGCAGCTGGACGGACGCTGTGGTGGAGTTGCAGGTGTGGTGCCAGCTGGCTGCCTTCTGCCACTATGCCAAGGACCACAGCTTGGTGTTGTGCTGCACCAAGAGCGCTCTGCAGCTGGAAGAAGCAGCAGCAAAGAGCCTCAATACTATGCCCTGTGTTTTGTAAGTGTTGTTGGAGGATTGCAGTTTATTTAAGCAATAAGAGAATGTACCCAGAATTCCCTGGGTAGATCTGTCTTTTTTGTCTTCTTCTTAAAAATGGACAAGAGAAACTGCCTTTGTTATGAATGTGCTGGAAATGCATTAGAGATAGGTGTTTGAGGTAGATAAGATTTTAGCTTCCAAAGCTCTCTGAGGAGCAAGTGACATCTTGTGCATATCCAAGAGTATTGCAGTTGATATAAATTAACCATTTATCATAAATGTCCAAGTTGCAAAGTTTGAATTAAGTTGCAAAGTTTGCGTATTTTTCAAGGGTATGTCAGTTTTACATTTTGGTTGATGGATTGATTCACTTTTACTGACAGCTAATAAATGTCTTCATGCCCTCCTTAGGTATGACTTGACTGCAGTGAATGAGATGCTGAGCAGTGCAGCCTGTTTGAGGGGTTTGAGCTTAGTCCACGAGTCCAATGGAGATGTACACACTTACAGAGAGGCCATGCAGGTGCTTCTGTCCAGTGTCAGGTGCTGTTCACGTGTTGACTAATGCTTTAGACTGCAACAAATTTAATTTTTAAAAACATTCACTTTATCTGCTCTTACTGACATTTCATTTCTTATTTTATATCTACTTGCTCTTTTCTCTGGTCCACAGTTATGCAGAAAAGGCTGAGAGTCCAGCATTGTGTGTCAGAGCTGCCAAACATTACTGGAACACTTGTCTGCCCCTGATACACACTCCTGAAGAAAGATGGCAACTCCAAGATCCCTTGGAGAAGATCCTGAATGCTTTGGTCCATACCAAACATGCAAATGTACAAATCCCTCTTTAGCCACACTTATACTGTCACTTGACTCATATGACGATTTCCATAACTTTTCCACTAAGTTTTAGTGACAACAAAAGCAAAACAAAGGTGATTTCTGGACCCTCCCAGGCCACCGTGGTAAAGGACACTGCACTCACTATTAATGAGCACAGAACTAATGACATCCTGTTGTTTTGTGATATGATGAAAAAATATACAGTGACACTTCACCAAACATTGAAATAGCTTCAGTGAAATAGCTACAGTTTTAGGAGCTTTATTCCAGTGTTAAGTTATTCCTAATTTTTCCTTCACTGAATCTTTCATTCAGCAACTGGCTTAAATATGGGACAGCACACAACTACCTTTTTGCATATCTGTGATGTTTAACAACTTAAGCATTAATAGTGGTGCAAAACAGTACAGCAACAAGGGAAACCACAGAAGTACAGAGTCTACCCCTCTGTTATGGGAAATGTTCCAGCCCCTTCCCAGTTCCAGCAACAGACAAGTCTTTCAATTTTTAGTCATGCCAACTGCTGATGGGACAAAGGTTCAGCCAAAGAAAGTGCTAGCAACAAAATGAACAGCAAGTGAGCAAAACAAGAACTGAACGGCAGCCAGAACTGACCTTTTATGCCTTGTTATTTTTTCCTCTTTTGCCCCATTTTTTAATTTCATTTTTTTAATTTAATCCAGTTATGTTGCTACCAAACATAGTAAAGTATGCAACAAAGTTGTTATAGATGCTCTGTTATCTTTAATTAATGATGAAATTGATGAAAAATCTTCTTGAGAATGCTATAGGGGAGACATTGTAGGTGTGCTCAAGCATAAGAAGATATCTCTGCTGCACTGCCTATGGACAGCCACGGGGATAAACAGTTATTCAACTGCAAAATCACTTAAAATCCATAATTAAAGGCAGCTTATGTGTGAATTCAGAATGATGTTCATCTGTGGGGTTCTTTCTAACTTGACACTGTTCTCCAGCAGTGCTGTGATCCACAGTAAGCACAGAAAAAAAGCTTAATCTATCACATACAGTTGTTTCTTGTCTTAACAGGCTTGATGTGATTTGTTTCTGTATGGGATTCCAAAGTGTGAACATCAGAAATAACCACCTCACCTGAGTAACTAAAGCCGGTAATGTTGCAGGCTCTGAGTGTGGAAGGGGATTTGTAGATAAGGAGGCAGGGTCACATACAGGGCAAGGTCAGATGGCAATTTATCTTATACATCAGTGAGCTTTAAACATGACCAACTATCCACCGCTACCAACATTCTTCTGTCACTTCTCTTGCTACTTAAGTGTAAATCTTTTCCTTCTTCTATTTCAGAAACAGGGCAAAGTGAAGGACCTGCTGACCTTGACAGCAGTGCCTCTTGGGAATTTTAAACATGAAGCAGCAGGTGAGTTGTAAAAGGAGACACTGCCCCTTGCAGATGGCTTCATATTTAGTTTTCCTTTCTGCTATGATTGATTGGTTTTCTCTGTACCTCTACTGTAAATTATTATATTATTTACACTGATAATTATGAACTCATACTTTCTTACACTAGATTACTGGTCATCTTCTAAATATGTATTTTTGTGTATCTATATATGTGTCTCTGTGAGTAGATGAAGAGGACCTAACCCTGAGAGCAGCCGTTTACAGTTTGTTGCTCCACATCTACATTGATAAAACAGACTGGAAAAGTGCTCTGCAGCTGCTGGACAAAGCTAATAGAGACATGCCTCACACCAGACACAGACTGTGAGTAAAAGGGAAAGATATGAAAAGAAAGAAAGAAAGACAAAAGTAAATCTTATTGTCCTCTGTGTTTTACTAGACCTCTGCTGAAACATCATCTACTGGTGAAAGCACGACTGGGGGAAAGTGTGTTCATGGACATGCAGAAATTTCAAGACGAAGGAGAGCAGTGCTGTTCATTTATATGGCATCAGGTGGCACTGTGTGCTGGCAATATAAGCCAACAGCTGACCTCCTACCAGAAATCCATCACAGCTCTGTTGGTAATACCTCTGTTCTGGCACCATCTTTATATCATTACCTAAAGCTGATCCATGAGCAGATTAATTCAGATAGAAGATGCTGGAATCTGTCAAATGACAGAGTATTCTACTCATTAAAGCCATCATTTTATAAGACCAGAATGAGCATGAAGCTCAAGCACCATCTTGTGGAACCAGAATGTCACTACAGCTTATTTCCAAATTCTCCTTGTCTTAGCCTGGAAGGCAGAGAGTTCACACATTAATCCTTGTAACACCTGCTCATAACTGGGGCTAAGTTATGTTTTGCTTGGGCTAATTTTAGAAAGACTTAGGATTGATGACATCTGTAGCACATTTCATAGCACCTCAAGCACCAGGACTCAGAAAGGTCCTTACTATTAGAAATAGAAAAAGCTTTATTGTCCAACACAAGGTGATGGGAATTTGTCTTGACTGCCTCATGGGTAAAAAACACACAGTACAAACAAAGCTGAAATGTTTAAAAAAGAAAGAAAAGGGAGGGGGGGGGGGTGCTTTGATTGACTTGATTGTGTTTGTGATGCAGAGCACAGAGACTCGGTGGAAGAAGATCAATCTTGTGCTAGAGTTTGGAGAGTGGCTGTACTGTAACAACTTCCCCAAAACCAGTGCCCAGGAGCAGGTTCAGTGGGCCATAGACATGCTGCTACACTTGGAATCTGAACAGGCAGAAGGAGCAGGTGGGACTCACTGACTCATCTTGTTCATTGTATCACAATACAATTGTGTAAATGACTCATTAGTGTGAATTATACTACCAAAATCTAAAGTGAAAGGCAACAGTTTCCTCTTGAGGTATACATGTAGGCGCGATATCAGATATCTCAGGGGTCCTTTGTCATATGGGTTCAGCTTTTTTATGCCTGTGCACTTTTATTTTAGGGAATCCCTGGTGTTTTACACTGCGTTAATCACAGGGGAATATCATCTGATGTGTCTGATCCAGAAAAGAGCCATATCACAGCTTTCACTTGTTACCCTATGTAAACAATAAACGAAGCAAATACTGTTCAGAGGAAAAGGAGCTGACCAGACAAAGACACAGATTTCTCAGGTCCCATGTGGGTACCCTCTGAGAATAGCTCAGCATTCTCTTTTTTGTCTCCTGCAGTGAGCCTACTGATATTCCCTAAGAGACAAACTGAACAATCAAGTAAAAGAGAAAGTGGAAACTAATTGCAGAGATGCTGCATGTGCCTCTGTATTACTGGCTAAATTCCTAATTGTTAAAAGCATTGTTAATGATGCTGTTCAGTTATGTTTACAGATTATTGTATAAATCTGTCTTGTTTCTTGTTGAATGTTTTTATCTTTCCTCTAGAGGATGAGTCCAGAAAGAGGGGTTTGAGTTCAGTGGAATGTGAGTCCCTGGTAGGAGTCCAGGGCTCGTTATTCATGCAGAATTTGTCCAGTCTGAAGGAAGTGCGACGCCTTGACTGCTTGGTACGAGCACACACTCTGCTCGCTGTCATGGCAGGCCGGACTTCACCTGAGCACCAGCTGAACCTGCTCAGAGCCTACACCTTTGTACTTCAAATATGGCAGGTACTGCATATTTACCACAACAACAAGTGTGAATGAGGGCATACTTCAAATGCAAATTATGTTTGAGTTCAGTATTGCATGTGCAGATTTGTGCATTGTATTTTACTGCAGGTTTCCATGGCAGTGGCTTATGAGATTTCCAGTGAGATGGCAAAGAGTCAGCCACCCCAGCCTCCTCCCTCTGCTGGATCTAAAAAAGGCAAAGACAAGGGCAAAAACAAGAAAGGGAAAGATGTAAGTCCTACAGCTCAAATTTCATTTAGAAATTGGCTGATCTACATGATTTACACAAAGAATGTGAAACATACAGTAGTTTTTACTTTTGAATAATGCAGTTATTTGACTTGCTTGTCTGTACTGCAACTGTCAGCCATTGTTGCTTTAAAATACTATCTTATATACTCATTATCATTACATTCATAGTGGGTTAAACGTTTTTATTTCCTATGACTAAAGAGTTTCAGATTATTACATGGTACCTGATATTACCTGACACAACACTGAAAGTGTGAAACTCCATATTATTTACATCAATTATTTGGGGCAGTTAAAATAATCTTGACAGGTATTTACTGAACTGTAATTAAAGGCATTTAATATTAAATGCTGAATGTACAATAACCAGAAAATATCCATTCTATGTCTCACTGTTTTACAAGACAACCCCTGCAGAAGAAAGACCTAAACCTGTTGTCCTGGACCAGGCACTTCCTTCCTCCCCAAAGGACTGGGCTCGCTACATGTGTCCTGACCAGGCCAGGCAGATATTCAGAACCAACAGTAACCCTCACTGTATCAATACACACAGCATTACAAAACAGGCAAGTCTACCTCTCCCTCACATTTCTCTGTGCCATGACCATCTGCTGTCTGTGGTATTGTCTCTGATTTCAGTCTTGTTTTGAGCAAAAATGGTATCCACTGACTATATAGAATCAAAGGTACAGCTGCCAAAACTGGGTATCAGAGTCCCTCTGACAGTCTGTCATTCGTTGGTTAAGAGGAGAAGCATTTATTGTTGTGAGTGGATCACATTAAGATGTGGGAAAAGGCTGAAAGCCCAATAATCTGAATTAAATATGAGATGCAGTTGATTTTATGGGTCAACCACCAGAATGGCATGGAGGTATGTATATATATGAGATTTAATTTAACTAGTTAGGAAATGGAGAGAACAGGTGACATCATGGGCCATTTCCTGTTCTGATAAAACTCTGGATAATATTAATATGGACATGTTTTGAGGTATCCTCATTAGAAACATAGTTTTAATTCTTTATTTTTGCTTGTTTGGTTCTAGACTCAAAGCATGTTTTACCTCAACCTGCTGGAAAAAGAGCTTCACTCACTCTCACTCGATCACCTGACTCTTCCTGTAATGCATCTAGCTGAAACCATTGCTCATGATCTTTTGGATAGGAGGAGCCTCTCTGACCTCTACAGACTAAGGTGAACGCACTATACTATACATTAAAGGGGAATTCCATCTATTTTAATCATCAAAGTCTGTTAAAACACAGGGAATCACAGAAAACTGGAGGACTGATTAGCATCATTAACTACTTTCAGAAATCTTATTAAGACTCAATAAGTAAATTTTGTGTAGTGATTTCCTGTTGTTCTTTTTTTCCACCTAATTAGAATTCTGAGGACCTGCTGTCAGCTGGGTTTGGAGACACACTCACCATATCAGGAGACACTCCTGGATTTGTGCAGAATCCAAGAACAAGAACAGATGGAGTATGTCAACTCAGCTGTAAAAATTCTGTACATTTTTCTTAAATAACCAAATCATATTATTGCTTTCAGGTGCCACAAAGTGATTGCTCTTTCACAGGAGAGGAGAGGCCTTGACAAAGCTCTCAATCAGGTCAGCCTGCTGCTCATAAAATAAATCTGTGCTTTTATTTTCGATCAGATGTGACACATTCACAAGGATTTACAACTTTTGATTAACCCTTGGTTTATTACTTCTCAGAGGATGATTGGCAAGTGCCTACAAGTGACTAACTGTACTCTATACTGGCAAAGGAAATTTACCGTATGCTCTAATTAATACTTTTATAATGTAACACTGAGTGATGGCAGAGTAATATATGAGGTTTATAACAGTCTCATTACTTGTCTCATAAACCTGGAATGAGTGTTAAGAGCAATGGTGTGGATTTCATATTGAACTCTACGGGGCACAGCTCATAAACTTTAACACTGTAACATTATAAGATCCTTGGAGAGAAGATAAGACAGGTTTTTTTCCTGTTGCATGCATTTTTACACACAGTGGTGTTAATGTGTGTCTTTGTACTTGTGTATGCAGCTTTCTGCTGGATGGTGTGTGTGTGTGTGTGTGTGTGCGTGCGTGCGTGCGTGCATACAGCATGTCTCATGTGTATCCATCCTGTTAACAACTGACTGCTGTGAAAATCATTATCTGTTTACAGTTTGAGTACATTTCGGGAAAAAAGGCAAATTGTCCTATAGAGTCATTTGTCATTTTTCAGAAAACTGAGATGGATGGAAACACTGGGTCTGGCCAATGGAGTACAGATTTGTTTGCTCGGGACATTTGGCTGGACAAAGCAGAGATTTGCCTCAGCATGGGGCTCTATCAACCAGCCCGGCAGCTCCTGGCAGAGGCTCACTTAGTGGCTAGGGTGAGTTGAAAGAGAAGAAGACCCCAGTCTCAGACTCTGCCTGTATAATAGAATTTGATTTGATCAAACAATCATACTCACATTTAGTTAAAAAAAAACAGTTAATACTGATACCACTGCTATTGGCCACTTCTTAATGCCAACTAAAATATTAGAAGTATTCACTGTAAAAGTTCATCTGATATACTCTATTATGACTGTGTTTTTCAAATTCTCTCTCTTCAGGAGCTTGGGGATCAGAAAGCAGTGGCAAGAAGTTTGCTCAGTCTGGCCACTCTGGCTTGTGAAGAGCAAAACCATGCCCAAGCTCTGATCCTGCTGGACGAAGCCCAAGCCCTGGGTGGGGATGAGGAGTTCTGGTACAAGCTCACCCTCACCGGGGTTAGAGCTCTATTGGGCCAGAGACACAGAGATGCACAAACCAAGGTATAGAATCACCACCTTCTAACAACCCTCTACAGTGCAGTTACCTTGTTTTTGTAGTGAATACCTCTCCTACTGTGCCTTTTGTTTTTCTCTCCCAGGCTGATCAGATTATAAAACAAGGCTGCGGGGCTCTGAAGCTGGTTCTGGAGCAGCGGGTAAACAGAGTCCCAGAGCTCACATTCTTCATCATCTCATTAGAGATGAGGTAACTCCAAACCTGTGTGATCAAAATTGCATCTGAATGTGTAATTATTCATGGTAAATGCTTTGTTATATTTGATTAATATTTTCAAGATGCACAATTCAGTTTTGGTAAAAAAAAGAATGTACACAATAATTTCCAGCAAATATTTGACAGTAGCTATAGATTTCTCCACACAAACAAATGCTGGAAACAAAGTGACTCAGCAACCAAGACTTAGAGACTCACTCTGATTTTCATAAAGTACAAAAACCCTTAAACTTGACTGTTAATTTACTCCAATACAAGTCAGCTGTATGAAAATAATAAAACTCACTTTGTAGGTGGAACATGTTCCTCACACTGTACAGGGCAGTGGGGCTCTGAATCATGTAATTGTATTTAATAAGATCTATAAGCAGCCAAATGTACTCACATAAGTTGTAATGACACTGTGACTTTACATAATCGTGATTTAATGCAATGTGTTGTGTTCCAGAGGTGCCATGGAATATATACGTGCCATTGTTGGCGGTGAACCTGGAGAGACACTCTGCACCAAAGCTGTCCAGAGGCTAATGGCTGCCTGTGATACACTCAGAGAGTGTGCCAGTAGTTTCACTGAACTCAGCTATAGAGAACAGGCAGCAGAGGCACATGCAGAGTACGCACATGGTGTGAGGTTAGTCACTCAGGAGTTGGGCTGACTGTTAAGGCCACTGAAAATGGAATATATATATATTTAGTGCAGTCTTTTGACAGCTAAGTTCTTGAAAGTCTACATATAAATCAAAGCAAGAAATGATTTCAAACTAACTTTCCCATATTGCCATATTTATCTCATTTCCCGTCTCACTGATACAACCATACTTTGTGTTCTCTGTCTTGATCAAGCCTCATACCACATTATTCTTCTACAGAATTTTAGCCAAACATACCACTGATAAAGAGGAGAAACAGCGCTTCCTGCTCGACGGCCTCTCCCAAATGCAGCTAGCTGTCACAGTGCAGGAACATATGGTGCTGAACGCTCAGAGGCTGCTCCCCCCACGAGAGAAGGTAAATAAAGTGCATGAACGTCGCTTGAAAGATCCATCTTTCACTGATGCCTTCCCAAAAACCATAGGAGGCATTTCATCTCTCACATGTTCTGAGAAGCATTCTGTGATCTACACTTTTAACCAGTCACACCCACTCTACTTTTGAGGATACTGATCAGAAGAGAACATGGCTGGAAATAAACACCAGGAATCTTACTGGACAGAGGCAGAAAGCATTACTCATTGCAAAAAAAATAACTGTGGAAGTACCCTTAAGCTCAGAAGCTGAGTTTTGAGTTCTGCCTAAAACTGTTGGCCCAATAAGGACATGTGCAGATGATAAAATCTTTTATCTTCTGAGCAGGTTTTTTTCAGTGTTGTGAGTAGAAGAGGTTTTCCTGTGAAATGCCTGACAGAGAGCAAGGCTGTGTTTATGGTATCCGAATTTTAATTTCCTAAAGAGTCAAATTGACCGAATAAAGCTGCTGCGTGAGGTCCTTAAGGCCGTGTTGTGCCACTGTCATATTATGGGGTTCCTGGCTGTGTCATATCGTAGCTAAATATCTGTGTGTGTGTGTTGCTGTTTATCTCATACCACAGTCTGACAATGCTCTGACACAAACAGATAAAGCCTCCATTACTGAAACTTGTCAACAGCAGATGGGTGTCAGTATCATATTTTATCCAGACGTTATACAAGCTCTCATTCAGATGAGGTTGTCTGAGGGTTTCAGTGCCAGAGATGGTCTGACATAACACTGGCTGCGGCATTGATTTACATGTTGATGGAATGATGAAAAAAAAGATTGATTGAACAATGCTCACACCTGCCAGAAATGCTCGTTCGACTGAGTGTTTGATGAAATCTTCTGTGGATGTTTGACTCAGCCGTTGGAGGCTGGATTGTAGCAGTGTGCTTTCAGCAGATGGTGCTGCTGCCCAAGTATGTTCTGACATCCAGCCTGCATTGTAAACAGCTGTACTCACTGAAGTCATGCTCATTTATTCAACCTTGTGAGCTGGGCAAACTTTGGTTCCATATTCACTTCTATCTTGTTTAAATTAGTGGCCATTGCCCAAGTTTCTCATTTGCGAGATCTCATAATATCTGATCACACGTCTCACCCAAATCACTATTAGTCTGTGAACTCATCATAACAACCCAGTCCTGCACCCTAACCCGCCCATTGTCTCCAATTACCATTTAATTCTAGTCAAACCTTTCATAAATTCTTTCATTTATACTTTTTAATTAAATATTTTAACACAACTTTTTATAAATTTATTTAAAAAAAGGAGGTGCCTCTGATTTCAGGTTGCAGCCCATTTAAGCAGGAAAGCAAATGGATTTCTGTGCAGTTTTCTTTATCATTTGCTTTTGAGTTCCTTGAATTTTTTTCTATTCATATTCCATGGCCCATAAATAGTGATGTATATAATTCAGGCACGTGTTAAATTTTCCTTTATGATCTACCACAGGTGTGTGCTTATAATTTTGTGAGTTTTTCCCCTGTATTGTTTTGACACAGTGCTTTCTGTCCTTGCCAGAGTCATGGAATGTCTCTGGCAGCTATGCGGAGGCTGCTGCGCCTGCGACTGGCCCTGGCAGAATACGGTCTGGCCCTGCTGGAGGAGCACTGTGATGAGCAGAAACGCCAAGCTCTGTCCCGGGAGAAGAAGACCCCTGCTGAGATAGCACTGGAGGAGTTTACACGCTTCACCCCTGAGCCCAACTCTGTAGAACAGGTTACACAGTGCACACTCACCACATGGGCCAAATGAAATCATGTATCCATTTCAAGATAAACGAAACCTAACTGGGACAGTAATGATGTACTGTGGTATTTCCCTACAACACCAATTAATGTAATACAGCAACAGAAATGGCAAAAGAACTTTCACACTTTCTGTGTTATAACTATGACTGTTCAAACTATTGCATTAACTGGCAATTTCTCTTTCTAATTGGAGCCCGGCACCTTCTTTTAAAGGATAAGACAAAGTAAGGCAACACACGGATTTAACGCTGTTCAACGTTAAATCCGCTCTGACGATGTTCTGCTCACAGCACCCACTTTTATGTTATCAAACTGAAACAGTTTTATCAGCTTTGAAAGAGAATGCTAGCACAGGCAGTTGTATATTATTATCACGGTCATCTCCAAAAAATTGTTGCTTGGCTTCCCATCAGTGAATTCATTTGGTACACCACTGCCTGGAATTTAACCTGGTCAGAGAGAGCTTTTCCTTCATTAAGAGTATTTATGTAGGATTTCTCTCTATAGTGCTGGGTTCAGGAGAGACAGATGTTGCAAGTGTGCATAAGATGTAAGATAAAAGTTGCCAAGGTTCATGGGTTAGTGTGTACTCACTCAACTCTCCTGTAAGCTTCTGCTCCTCAAGAAAAAAATAACAGCTAAATAACAGGGATTAATGGGTTTGCTGTATATCAGCTCATCCTGCATGCAATATAACATATATTTCACCTAATAATGCAATTTTGAAACAATAATAAAGATGTGATTTCCAGAAAACACAATACATCCAGTGAGACTACCCTAAAACTCCAGTCACTCGACAGTTACACTATGTAAAAACTCCCTCCATTCTGAATGTGCTTATTGCCAGTCAACACGTTTGGAAAGCCAAATAAGATGTTAGTGACTGCATCACCCACAACGCTAAACTGAAAATTGATAATAATGATAATGTTAATAGTTTGGACTGAGAACGGCCTACACTATTAGTAGTTGAATATTTGCAGAGCTGTGAACACAGTATAGTATACCCAGTATTGTCCCATTTTAAACTTCTCATTTCCTCTTGCTTTCTTGCTCTTTCTGTCTCCCTCTGTCTTCATCGCAAATCGACTACTTATAACTAAAGTACTTTGTGTTTTCTCCGTAGACACTACTCTTCCTTTCCCTCTTACAATGCTACTTCTGAACAGCTTTTATAATAGCTTTCCGTAGTGAAAAAGGAAAAAAAAAGATTCCTGCCAAACTAGATTAAACCTGGGTTAGTATTTGCTCCCAAAATTAGTTTCTGTTCAGCCAATTCCTGAACATCAATCAATGTGTCCAAACAAATTTAGAGCCGTCTGTGTATCTGATTCTTTTCTTTTTCTGATTCTGATCCAAATAAGTGAATTGCTTGCGATCCAGTTGACATTAGCTTCCTTGTGTGTTTTCCAGGAGTGGGTGAGTGTGGGCAGTACTTTGGGGCAGATGGCTCTGGGCCAGCTGGCTGCAGTCACTTCTCACTCCTTGGACAACATGGAAATCAGAGCTCGCTGCCTGAGTCTGATGGGAAAGTACCTGAGACTGCTGGCTGTGCAGGAGGACCCCAGTTACCTGTGTGCTATCTGGGACAAGCACAAACATGTAGGCAACACAAATGTTTATGTATAAATTTACACATAATGTTTAAGGTATGGAGACTCTTTAGAAATTTTGTAACAATAACAAAAACAGCTCTCCGAAAAGAAATCACTGAAGTCATGAAAGCACTCTCACTTAACTAAGGGAAGTCTTTGGGGAATCTTGGGGAATTTTACAGGAACACAGACACAAACACACACATGCACACACATACACACCCAGGGCAAATAACCTGGAACAAGCTGTTACACAGGGTGATAAGTGATTAGAGAGATGGATGTCTGCTTACATAACTTAAGACAGAAAAGGTCTTCATGGTTTGTGATCATGAGGGGATTTTATACTAATCACGATCGTTGTGCTGTGATCTTGAAATAACTTTGTGCAGAAGGAGGCCTGGTCTGACCCTAAAACCACTTCTGTGGAGGAGGAGAATTCAGAGAAGGAGAAAGGCAGAGAATCAAGCAGAATTGAGCTGAGGATGACCTCTGCCAGAAATGCTGGGCTGCAGGTACATACCTCCTGACAACTGACCCCATCACTCCTGACTCATATCTAATCTGAGGTCTTTAAACTGAGGTTCACCTCACATCTCAGATCTCCCCGAGGTAAATCTCTGGGCATTCTGCATTGTTCACATATTGAAAGTCAGCTCAGAGAGATCTGATGTCTACATCAAACTTGCTTAAAAAATGGTGGCAATGTATTATTTATATGGCAGCATTTTAGAATATTAAGTAAGATTCAGTTAGTGTAGACTGGCAGTGTTGTAAGTTTTGATGGGGGTGTCTGCATCGAGATTAACTGAAATGATACAAAATGTATTGTTAATATTTAGATGCCATTTGATGGACAAAATGACCGTCTTTTCACTAGCATAGAACGTTGTAGCCATATGTAGAAACATAAACTATACAACTGAAATATTTTGTGCCTGTTGAATTATTCTGAAATGTCTCATTAACACATGTAAAAGCAAAGCATTTGATAGGACATGGCTATAATGAACACCTGGCTGAACTGCACACTGATGCAAGAGAGGTCTCTTATGCAGAGGCTGGAACAGGTTGGCATGGGCATCTGTTTGGGTTTAGAAAACACAGCAATAGGAGGTTTAAATGTTCTTTCTGTTTTATTAAAAGAAATAGAACCCTGGTAACAGGGAACATTATTGTGACTTTGACTTGAAAGTTTAGACTTGATTTCGATGAGGACATCATAAGTTAGTTTCTGAAGTTATTAGGAAACTATAACTGTTGAGTGTACTTGATTATCAGGATAGGTTCACATTTTTAAAGTCTGTCGTAAAACAATAATCAAATGACCATAAGCAAATGCCTGTATGTTTGCACATGCATGTCTGTGCTTGAGTGATTATGTGCACGTACTTGAATTCACTTTTATATTGTATAGTAATACTAATTTGTCTGACAGCGTAATAGGCATAAAGCCCAGCAGCTGTTGGCACAGGCCAGTAAAGCACTCACTGAAGCCATCAGCCTGTGTCTCCAACACAACCTGCCTCTTTCCATCCTGGCTGATGCCTCTATCAACATGTTGGACTGTCATGGCCAGTCTGATCCTGCAGTGGCAGGTCAATACCTTGCCCTGTTTCAGGTATTATGCATCAGATCATATGTGAATCTTTATCTAAACTACCTGCACATGCAGATTACAATGTATAAGAATTACATGCTCATCACTGTTATGGCCATATACCATGTAGAGAGTTCCACATATAGTACATTGTATTGAATAGTGGCCTGTATGCTGCCACTGACCTACTGCATGCACAGCACACTGCAGGTGGCTCTATGCACCTCACAGTCCCATGCATCCATACCCACACATCATCTTGGCTTGCTTAATGGTATTCTTTAAGATATCATCCACCAATTATAATTCCTCCTATTACCTTCTTGCTAGCTCCTTCATCCATCTTCTGTTTTATTCCCAGAGCTGCTGCACTGCTAGTATGATAGCTGAAGTCCTAAATTCTGCCTGTGCTGACACCAGTGTCTCCCAGCTCTCGGCTCTGCTCAGCCTCCACAGAAAACTGCTCCTCTCTCAGGAGGAGAGGCCCAGCAGCATGCTGAAGGGAGTGGAGGACTCCCTCAACAGCATCTCCAAGGTACCCCCCCCCCCACCCCCCCCCAAATCATGATTTATGGATGCTGTCATATCCACCTCGGTTATTTCCCTTGATGGGGGACACGATAGTGGTACTGTATTAGCCTTTGCTCTGAATGTAGTGTAGGATTCCAAAATCACACAGAGTACTAGAACTGCAAACATGCTGTACTTGTGTTTACGTTTTTATGTATGTGCTGGTATGTGGGGACATCTTGGTAGCACTATATGACCATGTACTGTTTGTACAGTCTAAGAATCGCTGATGCAGGTGAGTTTAAATTGTAATGTTTGAATAAGCTGAAGGGATCACATGTTAAAATATCACAGCAGTGTGATATTTAATTTAATTTAGCTTCCCCCCTAAAAGACAGGTGTTCTCTTTAGATTTTGAATATCGTCACAAAAACATCAGTTAATAGTGTCAGTTAGTGATTTTGACCTTGGTGGTGTAACTGTTGAGTGTTCTCATGTATTAGGTGTTGGTGATTATAGTTTTCAGTTGAACTCAAGGTAAGATAGGTGACACCTGTTTAAATGTTATTAACAGAAACCATTAGGTCTTCAGAAGCAATTCAAATTGAAACTATTCTCTATATTCTAGGAATAATTAACATTTTATCTGATAACATGGACATGACTAAAATGTCATCATTTAATCTGTGATATTTCTGACAAATCATTACTGGTAGTTTTGTAAATCTGAAAACAGGTGTTGGACCTATTCTTTTAATAATTAAGATAATAATGAATAAATTTCTGTTACTGTATTATAATTGCGCCTCCTTTTTCAAAATCCTTTCAAATTGAAATGCAAATAAATATTCCTCTGTTTTTCTTCATGTACTGGATCTCTGGTGGCACCTTTCTTGTGCAAGAGGCCTTTTTTAAAATTCCAAAATCAAACATTAAGGACCATAATCTGACTTTTTCGGCTTTCTAAAATGCTGTGATCTTGAAATGACTCTCTGGTTCGCAGGCCTTCAGCCAGCTGACAATCAATCCCAACCACCTAAACATCCTTACAGATCTCCCACCCAACCTGAAAATCCTGCTGCTTCAGCACTCCGAAGATGGGTAATTTCCTTTTTGTCCTTATCTGTTTGTTCTCACTATTTCCCTTTCCTTGCCATGCTATGAATTCTCTCCCTATCTGCCTCTGGCAGCATCATGGTACATGAGTAAATGACTCCCGGTCACACAAGTCACATTAGGTTCTCCGGTCATACATGGAGCAGAAAGTGCTTGTTGTGTGTTAGACTTGCCAGTAGAGGGCTAGTGACTAAAACGACTACGTTTGTATTTGTGGATGCAGACTTGTGGAGCTTTGCATACAGTATACAGGTAAAGTGTAAAAGTCCTTGTGTTGATGTTTTTCATTTTTAGGTCAGAACTTTATGGGGCCTTCTATGAAATGACCAAAGAAAGTCCAAAGGGAAAGACTACGCAAGTTACAGGTTTGGTGCAGAAAATAAACAGACAATACCAAGAGCACTCAGACTTCCTACTTATATGAACGATGCAGGCCATTTGAAATATAACGTTTACTGCATTTATGTATTTTTACACTGCATCTAATGTGTTCCATCGCTCCGGGGAATTTCATCTTCATCACTTCATTACAGTGCGTCATGTAGCATTGTTGTCAGCATGTGAATGGCAACAAATAAATTAAGTATTCCCATGTACATTTATCAGCGAGGCACCTGCATTTCCCTTTTGACCTCTCTGTGACTGGCCTGGCATTGAACACCAGTCATCACAGGGTACTACCTGCTGTAGTGTGTTACCTGCTCACATGACCTTTCCTGGGACTAGTCTGACATAAGTAGATGTAGAAATAGTAGAAAAAAGCAGCTGGCTCATATCTAGACTCACTGGCTCATAATTAGGACAAATTCCTAAACAGTGCAGAAAAACAGGATGAGAGAGCTGAAGAGAGAGGGAGATCTGACAAAAGGAGTGTGAGGAGGAGGGGGTGGAGGTGCTCGCAGGGACCAATTACAAGGCCTGTATGTGTCTGTGAGTATGCATGTCTGATTGTGTGTCAATTTTGTTGTTGCAGGTACCCTGACATGCTCTAGAGTGGCCAAGGTTTCAGTCTGCCCGCAGGCTCTGCTGGCACTGAGGGAGCAGACTCAGGCCTTTGGCCAGGAGACTAGACATGCCCTCTTCAAGGAAGCCTGTTGGCACAGTGCTGAGAGCAGGCTGGGGGCCTCTGAGGAGCATCAGGTTTTTCCTTGTTTTCGTCTTGTTGAGACCTCTGCCCTTTTTTCACCCTATTAACATTATCCGTTGCAATCATTATCAACTCATGTTTGTTCTTACTTGCTCAGGAGACATGGGACAGCTGACTTTCACATCCAAGCCTTGTGCAGATGAAAGAAATGTGTACATGAATGTAATGAGTGGCCTGAAACAATAAATACTACATCACAGCCACTGAAACTCCCTTTTTTTCTCTTTGTTCCCCTATAATAGAAAACTGTTGCAGATGAAACGTTAGCACCTTACTTCTGCAAAATTGTCCAAGATATGGAAGACTATTTGAATCCACTTCTCACACAGCTTGACTTCTCTTGCTTAAGGTACTGTATATGCCACCAGATTCCCCATTTTGTCCACTGCAAAGGCTTGGAAATTTTCATTTCCTTTTCTTAGTGCAGGGAAGGAAACTTTGCTACTTTGAAGTTAAGATGTTTAATGTTTAGAAGTCTAAAATTACTTATAAAAGGAGCTTTTTCATTTTAGTGGAATGTATGGTTCAGATTATGTGCAGTTCACCTGTCTATGCATCTATTAAACATACTCTATACTGTCTGTACTGTAAATGCCCCTGTTTGCTGCACAGTGCGTAAACTATAGACCTTTCTCACAGCAGACATTGACTTGTCAAATGCCTGGATCCTGATTTTGAGCATGCTTTCTTACTGGTAGAACTAAATAGGGCAGAGACTTTTTTAATGTTACCAGTTGGAGTTCTTTTTTATGGCTGTAGCAAGTACAACTGTCCACTGTGAGAAAAGTCTATTCAAGTGTGTGTTCAAGTGAGACTGGTTTGTTAATCTTGGTTGTTCAGGTGTGTGCTTCTCTCTACATTCACAACTGCATGCAGCAAGCTTACAAAGAAAGTGCTGCATGCAGTCTGTCAGTCTGTATTTCTTGCACATTGTCACATCATACACAGTCTGGTTCTATCTTATGTGCTTGTCAAACATAAGGTGTCATAGCCCTGCTAATCCTCACCTGTACTTATCTGCCCCAGGCTCCAGGCTGCATCTGTACCATTTCTTGAGATGACCAAAAACAAAGATAAAGAAGAAAAAGGGAGCTTGAGTAAGGGTAGAGTATGTTGGGTCTGTGACATCCTACGGGCCTTGTGATTATCTGTACAGTGTATCATGAGAACCATCTGCTGTGATTCCTATCTGGCAACCCATCAGCAGATTTCTATTCAAGGAGGCCACATCTCGGCCCCCTCAAGCCAGTGTTCTTCCTGTACATGTGATTTAATGTGAAACACATGGATTTACTCTCACAATATGATAACTCAGTACTTACGCATAGTGGGGCTAATGTGCCACGAAACTGTTTTCAAAAGAATTAATTTTACACTGTCATAAACTATACAATATATACGAAAATAATTGTAATTTGTTGTTTGTGTGTGTGTGTGTGTGTGTGTGTGTGTGTGTGTGTGTGTGTGTGTGTGTGTGTGTGTGTGTGTGTGT